>OZ023247.1:17837613-17942613 GCA_964006365.1 Trididemnum miniatum | reverse complement strand
TAAAGAAAATGTGCCGAAAATATTTTATGATTCGTTCACGAAGATTAATCAATATTATCATTACAACACAAGAAATAATGAAAAAGCAATTTACTTTCTACCGCGTATGAACAAAAGCTTTTCTCAGAAAATACTTTCTTTCAGAGGAACTAAACTCTGGAAAGAGGTTGATAATGATATAAAAAGCTTACATTGGGTTTCCTTTAAAAAGGCTTACCAACAGTTTTCATTGCAATCGTAGTGATGCTTATTGTACGGCATGTTCATTGTATCGTATTGATGTTTATTGAACATGCTTTTATCCATATAATCTTGTTTAAATGTTTTGCAATTTCCTACACTGTAATTGATTTCTTGAAAATTCAGTTATTGGTACCTAATATATTAGAAGTCTTCTTAAATTAAAAAAAACTCTGTGATTTTTTCCTTTTTAGTTGTGTGCATTCTGAGACTGTCAGGGAGCATCTTAATTTGAAAACCTTGTGGTTAGTCGATGATTCCTGGCCATTTGTGTATTGAAATTTTTTCTTTTTTTATTATTGCTGTCATCGATTATCGTGTTGTGAATGAGTGGTGAAAAAAAAAAATACATCTCTCTTTATGTCTTATTCATTTTCAAGAATTTTTCTCAATATAGGCCTAATTTTGATACCCTTTTTGTCTTTAAGTAAATGACATTCCTTCAGCGTGGTTTGATTAATTATTATGAACTTGCTTTCTGATGCGTATGTTTTGATAAATTAATACAAAGTAGAGCTTTAATTGAATTTATTTAGTAATCACATATCAGTTACAGTACCATAATGTCAAGATAATACTGTAGAGCACTACTTGATATTTAAGCACTGACAATCATAAAGTATGCACAATCAAGTGTTAATCTCAAAGCTGTGTTTGGTTATCGCAATGTCCTTCTGACAATGCCATGCGGCGAAGTTTCCGTAAGTGTCCAGACTAGGTATTTTTGAGACTGTCGTGGGGATAGAGATGGGCCCAAAAAATTCTTCTCAAAGTGAAGATTGGCCAGCAAACAGACCCGGACCTACTAATTCTTACCACCTTAAAAATAGCTATAAAAAAACGTTGTGACCGTTGCGAAGTCGTGCACAGCATATATTGCGAGGTCGCTTTGGTTCATCAAAGGAAAACTGGAAGCATTATAAACTTTACAGCAGCAGCTGAGTAGTTCGTTGTCCAACTTGACATGATCCCATGCCTTATTTATCTAATCTAATCTCTCATGATAACATTTCGACAGTTTGAGGAAACCCTCTCGCCCCATTCCCCTGAAACGTCATATATTTGAACCTTTTCCAGCCCCGGAGATGGATTAACCAGAATGCTACGAGAAGCTAAATACACGAAAAATCATTTTCAACAGAATCGCTGCAACGACATCAGTATAATGCGCTGACAAAAAATCAAAACCCAGGAGCGCTTTGAACCCCTGCCCTACTAGTCCGTTACACTAACCCCTACACCACTTCATCGTTGCTATATGAGCGTAAAATTTTTGTACTTGAACTTTCTTTACGCATCACATGACTCTCAAAAACGCTGTAACGGTTTTGTTGAAAATGATTTTTCGCATATTTAGCTTCTTGTCAGAATGTTGCGCGGATTTCGTTGTGGCCGAGGATTCCATGCAAAGGGATCTTTTCCTGTTTCTTTCCTTTGCTGCACGATTGTACGTCAAAAAGTTTATTCAAAGCCGGTGCCAAAGCAATCAACTTAGGGGAGCCGAGAGTTTATCAGAGGGGGCCAAAATTTGAATCAATTTTTGAAAATTACAAAAACTCTTCGAAAGCTATCATGCCGCATTCTTCTGATCAACTAGAACTTTTCAACGAGCTGACATTCATCTGAACTATAAGATGTTAATGTTCCCACAAAAATTATGAACTATGCCTCCCCAAAAGAAAGAAAGCAGCCCATCTAAATAATTGCAGCCTAAATCTGCACACAAGCACATTAATTTTATGTAGAGATTATTACGAATTCAATTCAGTGACAAATGTAACGTTCAGGTGACAATTAGATTAGGAAGGGAGGCCAAGCTTGCTGATAAGGGGGGGCAGATCTCCCCTTGGCGTCGGCCCTGAGTTGGTTAATCGGTTAGTTAGCATTCTGGATTTTTAGACACTATCCCCCATGTTCGATGCCTGCCGAAGGTTATTTGCACGGTGCATACACGGGGTCTAGCTATCTGTCGTAGTCGCCCATTGACTAATGACTAGCGAAACGATCCAACTAAATGGCAATATCACGTGGAGTTGCAGTGAGTGGCTTGGTTGATGGTTCAAACGACATACGGTACTGTTCAAGTCTATCAGCACACCAGCGACACTAGTCGAGAACTGCAAAGACACAGAACACACATTAATAATTGCAGTGATTGAGCGTTTTAATTTACTTTTTTTTTACGTAACACGTTACAGTCAACCTCTTTCTACAGCCTACGTGCTCGGGCCGAGCGGGTTGTGAAGTACGGAGAGTACGGCCATGGATATTGAGGCAATTTAAAATCGGGATCTGGCTCCGTCAGTCCGTTGTACACCTCTGAATCTGATTCCCACAATGATAAAAAACTCGTGTAGTGTTGCCAATTGAGTTAGCGAATAATCAGCGACGTAAGAAATGAAAATCCGTCAGTTAGATTTCGCCAGACCAAAGCATATACAATATAACGTTCAAGGTTGGAGTAGGCTAATAGTAATACGAAGATTGCAAATTTATTTGCGTATGTGGGGTATTTAACATTTGATGCTAATACAATTAGGAATAGGATTTGAGGTTACAGATTTAGCTGTGTTTACGTCAATTGCCCATTTATTGCCTCATTAGTCCCATTCACACAATTCGATTAATCACCCCAATGTTGTTCCATTACCCCCATTAATTTCCCAATTATTACATTAAAATCCCTTTTTCCCTTAAATTGCAGTATTGCGGTAGGCTATATATTGCTTCGTTAACTCACTAATTGCTTTATATCGCATTAATCGTCCTATTTCCTGATTATTTCCCCCATTACCCCTTAATTGCTCCAGTTTCACATTTACTGCCCCGTATCTCTATCATTTGCCCCATTGCTGTTAAATTGCCACAATTTCTAACTACCTGCCCCATTTTCCGATTAATAATAGCCCCATTCCTCTACTAATTTTCTCATAATAGGCCTACCCCATTAATTGCTCCATTGTTCCCCATTTCACATTATTTGTTTCATTTTCCTATTAATTCCCCCTATATTTGCCCCATTCCCCATTAGTTGCCTCACTACCCTATTAGTTGCCTCGTTTCCCACTTTGGCCCCGTTTCCCCATTATTTGCTCCATTTTCCATAAATTGCCCAATTCTTCCCCATTAGTTGCCCTACTGCCTTATTAATTTCCCTAGTAATTGCCCCATTGCCCATTATAGCCCCATTTTCCCCATTAATTGCCCCATTCCCCCATTAGTTGCCTCATTGTCAATTTTTGCCCCATTCCCATATTAATTGCCTCATTGCCCATTAGTTGCCCCATTCCCCCATTAGTTGCCCCATCTCCCATCAACTGCCCCATTCCCCCAATAATTGCCCTATTGCCCATTAATTGCTCCATTCCCCCTATTAGTTGCCCCATTCCCCCATTAGTTGCCCCATTCTCCCATTACCTGCCCCATTGCCCATTAATTTCATCCATTAGTTGCTCCATTCCCTCGTTAGTTGCCCCATTTCCCCATTAATTGCCCCATTCCCCATTAATTGCCCTATTGCCTATTAATTGCTCCGTTCCCCCTATTAGTTGCCCCATTCCCCCATTATTTGCCCCATTCCCCCATTACCTGCCCCATCGCCCATTAATTGTCCCATTCCCCTATTAGTTGCCCCATTCTCTCATTAGTTGCCCCATTCCCTCATTATTTGCCCCATTACTCACTTTAGCCACATTGTTTCATTAGTTGCCCCATTCCCCCAATAGTTGCCCCATTCCCCCATTATTTGCCCCATTCCCTCATTATTTGCCCCATTACCCACTTTCGCCCCATTACTCCATAAGTTGCCCCATTCCCCCATTAGTTGCCCCATTGCCCCATTAGTTGCCCCATTCCTCATTAGTTGCCCCATTCCCTCATTATTTGCCCCATTGCCCATTAATTCTCCTATTCCCCCAATGGTTGCCCCATTTCCCCATTAGTTGCATCACTACCTTATTAGTTCCCCCATGAATGCCCCATTGCTCATTATACCCCATTGCCCATAAATTGCCCTACTTTTCCATTAATTCCCCCCATCCCCCCATCATTTGCCCCATCACCCATTAGTTGACCATTTTGAAAATGCCTGTTTTTACAGCCCATTTTAAGAACCCTCAAAAGCGGCCTACATCGTATTTACATCTCTCGAAACCAAAATTGTGCTCTCATAACATTTTACAACCAAAGCAAAATGATTAAAACCCAAAAAAGGAAAAAAGCTGCTCGGTATGCAAATCCAGAAACCAAAATACAACCTAAGACCATCGTACACCCTCATACAACAGCTGCCCATTATTGGGCAATGAAAGCCCAGATTTTTGCAATAGAAGCCCACCCTAGTGGTGAGTTTTTTTAGCCTTCGCTTATGAAAGCACACACTTGCATTCTAAAAGCATTGTAGGTGAAAACCCATTTTTTGAAAATTTCGGTTTTTTGAGCCCAATACGAAAACCACAGTTTCCTCACTCAAGAAACATTCGCGTTTCACAAGCTCTTTGAATGCTCTTTCAGCAATTGTTGGAGCAAAGTTTTTGTATGTGATCATGTCCTGTAAGAGCGTTAAATCTTCAAATGCAGCCTCTTTTTCGACATTAGATTTCAGACAAGCTGGAGCATAAAATGGGGTAAAAATTCATTAATTTTTCTCATTTTTTCCACCGAGTCTTTGCTGTAGTTCCAGCTTGGCTGAAATGTGAAGAAACTTGAGTGAAGAAGCAATTATTCTGAGTTGACAGACAAAAAAGAAAATTAGTAGAAAACGTTTACGAGAAACATCTCGCTTCTCGCTCTGATGAATTTAGCCGAGGCCTACCTGTTGCAAGAGCAATTACGATTGATCACGCAACTGAGCTTCACGATATGATTCGATAGGAGTTATAGCTGCTGTTCCAACTGTTAAATGTGAACTATGGTTGGCTGTGCAGTCCTTCCCTCACGTGGCATGCTTTTGAATCTTACAGAACTGCCGAAGACTTTGTTTGCTCTGTTAAGGTGGTACATAATGCAGCAGAAAGAGATGTCAAGCTGCACAGCGATTACTTTGCTATACTATTAGACAATGACAAGCTACGTGAAAGTTTACTGCAAGTCGTTGAAAAACTTCAACAATCTTCATACTTTTTGATTACGTCAACCATAAAATCGTTATTGTGATCAGAATAATGGACAATCATGAAAAACTTTGGCATAGCACCGCAGAATAAACATTTAGCATTTAATAGCATTCATTAGCGTAATGAAATATTTTTCGTCATTTATGACGTTATGGCATATGACGTCATGTCGCATGACATCACAAACTGTAAAGATCATGTAGGGACATAAGCAAAAACTTTGGAATTCACCCCACCCCAATAGCTAGAAAACGCCAAACACCAAAGTTTTACATTTGGGGAATCCCCAAGCTCTATGCATTTACCATAGTTATTTTTAAGGCCGATGCGCAAGTGGTAAACTTGGTCCGATTTCAAAAAATTTTTTTCGATGCCATTTTTTAGGTCAAATCATTAGGTTGAGCTGCGATCAGGTTAAAATTTTGGAAGTCGGTCTTTTTTAAACACCCCTAATGCAAGCTACTACACACTATGCTAAGCTATACACACTACACTATGCTTTTTTACACACTATGCTAAGCTACTATATAAAAGCATTGACTATAAACTATCAATAAAATTCATTAATCAACTAACCCAAAGCAAAATGTAAATTCCTTTCGCCTAGGCAACAGTTTGAAAAAGGGCCCTGCCACATTCGATAAAAAAATTCATTGGCCTCTGTGTTTGTTTATTTAGTACGAGTCAAGTGTGTCCCGAAACATTGTGCCCTTACTTAAACGAATGAAAAACTAAAACAGTCATTACAGAAAACTTTCAAACAGGTACTTTTCTTGCTTTTCTTGTTGCAAAGTTTTGGATGACGTCTGTAATATCTAGCTCCTGTTGAATATCACACTCCATGTTCATGACAGTTAAGTAAACAAGTGCGCTTTGAGTCATGGATGTATGTAACCTATTTTCAATTATTTGTAACTTGGAAAAGGAGCGTTTTCCAGTGCAGTTGGAGATCATTAAAACAAGGTATATTTGCAATGCTGTTTTCACATGTGGAAAAGTATCGTTCACCTCAGTCTTTTCTCTTTATTAATCGATAGAAGAACATATCCAAACTGCATACGCTGCCTTGATGCTCATCTTAAAATACTTTAAATAGCAAAATCGTCAAACTGAACAATTTCCTAATACATGACTAATACGGCTAGACCTCTTTGTCCTTTTATGACAACCAGAGTCGGCGGCAGAACAGTCGACTTAGAAGGGCCAAGCGTTTATTGGCGGGGGGGGGCAAAGTTTAAAATTAAGCACCTAAAGTGGTTGTCTTCAAATTAGTAAGCTTGTTGATTCGGGGGGCAAAGCATGTTGATTGGGGAGCCAGGCCTCCCTGCCCCTTCTTAGCGCCGACCCTGATGACAACTAACATAACTGTGACTTTATCCTGCCACATTGGTAGCAATCTGCCTTCAAAACTAACTACGATAAATCTTTTAAAACACTGATAATTCACCTCTATGTTGTTGGCCTGTAAACGAACAAATTGGGCTACCATGAACAGAAAGTAAAATCACGACTAAACATGATAGTTACATGTCAAGCTGATTGCGAAATTATTTCATGCCGACCCACTGCTGGCTTTTGGAGTAACGATGCGTCTTGACCAATTCAGTTATTTACAAAAAATATTATTATTTTGCGCAACACTGCGCATATGTACAAGTAACTTGTGGTGGATGGTGGGGGCCCCGAAGCCTGACTACCTTGGGGCCTCCCTAAATCCGGTCCTGAGAGTAACTATAAACTATGCGTTTTTCAGTAGCTTTGATGATAGCGCAAAACAACATATATCACAACAACATCACAATATTAATTGTGTTTACCTGTTAGTTATGCATAGGCTAGGGTAGACTACATGTAATCCATTTTATCCTACAGTATTTACTTGCAAATCTTACAGTTCAGGAAGAATTCTCTTGCTGTCAATGAAGAGGCAATGATCCATACCAACTATTCGCTATATTGCTTTCTGATTGAGTTTTTTTAAAGTAGGGAAGTAGCTTTTTTTTTTCATCAACATATGCTTGTGGCAGATGTTCCATAACATAGACTTTTCTCTCTGTACCGTTATAATTCTTCAGGTTTTTAAGAGACCTAAATGTTGTGCACTTACTAAAAGTGCTGTCAAGCTTAGCTATTATTGGACGGTTCAGTTTTTTCTGTCTTTAAATTGTGGATGTTGGGACAGTCGATGTATATCAATTATGCCTGCAGCAGAATGGTCTTGAATTTCGAGTCCCAGGTTTTAGCGTTACTTTTTTCTAGTCCATGTATTAAAGGATTAAATCGTTTGCTGTGCGCTTCTTTTGCTAATAAATTCTTGGTATTTTCCCGAGTTAAAGCTAGTTCATTCTCAGGAGTTGCAATTCTTTCTTCTAACCTGGCAACTTCTCGGCTAGCACGCTCCAAAACTTTTTTATCTAGAATTGCCTGTTCTTTTTCTAGCAAAACTAGCTTGTTTCCGAGATTTTCGAACTTAATTGTTAAAAATTTCATACAGTCAAGCAACTCATCTATTTTGCTTTCCAGGTTCGCCATGCTTTAACTTTCAGTTTAGGTTTGTACCCTGTTTTAGCTCCTTTCACTCGCGCTGCAATTTAGAGACGTCCTCCCGCCAGACTGTCAAATGTTGAAAAAACCAGCAATTTTCTGTACTCTGGTAATCAGAATATGTTAAATACTGTGGCAAATGTGTGTGTGTGTGGGGGGGGGGGAGGAGAGGTTCTGACCCTTTTACTCACTCCTCTCTCCCTGTTATCACATTTTATTTCATCATGAAAAGTAGAATTTGCTCATTGATGGCAAACGAACACGAGGCATCAAACATCAAGTTGTGGTCCTAAAAAAGAGACAAAAGAAATCAAGGTGGATGTGCTGTAATTGAAGGATGGTAGGTGCAGCTGCAACCATTGCGGGAGAGATCTACAGTGACTGGGACGAGTTTAACCTATGGGGATCAGTTGTGATGTTTATTGCCAAGACGACATGCGTCAACACTGGAAGAGAAATCGCAGTGGGTATTCGACTGCAGCAGATATTCAAAAGGCATGGGAGCCTCAGGCGTACCGGTAAGTTGATCAGTTGCCAGCACCACGAGCTTGATCTCATTTTTTCCCTGGTGATGACGATTAGCTGCCCAGCTCAATCAAATCCCCTCACATGACTACTTTTTTGTGAATGATTTGTTACAGAAATATGATTCACTAAAGGAAGCTTTCAACCATAGGTGGGCAGTACGGTGGTACTTTTTTAGTGCCGGTAATGGCGGTACTTTAAAAAAAAAAGTACCAGTACTGCAGTGCCGGTACTTTTATTTCTAAATTTGTAGGCGGCACTCAATACTTTTGCAAAATCTTTTGTAATGAAAAAAAAGGAAGTCTGCACAATTAGCCTACCCCTTCTGCAGTATTTGTTTGAAAGATTTGTATTTAAAATACAATACAATGCTGCCATTCCGTCAAGCGCGGCAATAGAAGGATTCTTTTCCAGAGGAAAAGACATTTTGAAGCTGGAGAGAAGTAGGTCTTTCAGACGACCGTTTTCAAATGCTTTCGTTTTTGAAAGGCAATTCAAAGTAAAAGTTTTTCAGTAATTTCGTTTGTCCGTTTTTGCATCACCGGCCATTGATAAGGTTGTAACTGTAAGAGAAAGTCTCAAAACCTGAGTAGATTTTTTAACAGCGTGCGTACAATGTGACATAAGTAATGTTAAACAGAGTTGTGCAATGCGTAGCCCTAGTGAAATGGATGCGCCCTCTGAAATGTTTTTCTTCTTGTTTGATACGATTTCGGGATGTTTACTTTATCTCAGTAGGTTTACTTTGGCTCAGTACCGGTAGGCTTTATCTCAGTAGGATTGGTTGATTTTTACTCATTTCAATGCAACTTAAAACCTAAGCTTAACTATGAGAACAAGAACGACAAAAAATTGGAAGTAGTTTTTGAGACGCTTTTTTTGCAGATTTCAAAATTCATTTTTTCGACTTTGACTTGTAAATGTGCTTTTTCTAGGCATTCCACCGAGTTACAACTCTATGTGCAATACAGCTTGTTTCTTTAGTGAATCTCCATAAAACGACATAAAATAATTGTGTAGTTTTTTTGCAATTCGATGGTATTCAATTGATGTAAACCTTATTATTAGCAAGCGGAAATCAATTTCGTTTTTTAAAAGCCCGCATCCTAAACATTACTGACCTGAGGCCTACTTTAAAAGCATACTGCATTTTCGATATGTTTACTCATCTCAACTCGATGAGTATTTATGATGTTTCAAACTAATTGTTGCTGATTATGTGAAGATCAGGAGTGCAATAAATTTCAAAAAAATTGCATAGCATGTGTGCCATTAAATGTTATTGGCTCGACTCCTCGAGGACTTTTACCATATCACATCTGGTACTCTTAAAAAAAATTGGGTATGCCCCTTCTCTGGTGCTCTTAAAAAAGATTGGGTATGCCCCTTCTCTACACACTTTAATGTTAAAAATTCTGTTTTTATTCGAATGACTTCACTAAAATGTTTGACATCATTATGATCTGTGAAGAGCTCCTTCCATTGGTAACACTACAATATTGAGTAATTTAGTATTTAGTTAACTAATAGCTATAGACCTAATTATTATGAAAAATGAAGCCTACAGTTTAAATTATAAGTCAACAAAATATAGTGCAGCATTTTCTTTTTGGAAAAGTACTGACAAAAGTATCGCGGTACTACGGTGGTACTTTCATTTTCAAGTACCAGTACTGCTGGTACTTTTTTGCAAAGTACCGAGTACTGGTACCGCCAATACTTTAAAAAAGTACCATGCCCACCTCTTGTTTTCAACATTGGAAAAACTAAAATCAAGAAAACAGGTGGTTGTAGAGGTGGACTTTTGTGCCATCCTAGCTCTACTCGCATCACTTTGATGCTTTAAATTCGAATCAGTCTTCGTAAAATTTGATTGTTCTTTTCGTACCCATGGGCTTACTATTGATTTAGCAATCTACTGTTTTGGAATGAGGATTTTGATAAACTATCAGCTGCTCGGATTGGATGCCCCCTCCCCAAGCTCTTAAATGTTCGAGCAAACACTGCAAAAGTAATGACTTACCCATCAATATTGCTGGAAGCAGTCAGTGGTGCAAGCGTGCAACAAAAATAATGCATGATTTACCGGCGTCCTGCAGAAACCAGGATAATCTTTCCCAGAGATTTATTTTATCCCATGTCGTTAATTGAATCAGTTGACTTCTTTGATTGTTTTCTGAACCGCTGCGATAAATGTGACTGTAGATTTTATTCAAAGCCAGAAAATACTTTTAATGACCAACTTCAAAAATCGGTCAAAAACTAATAATTAAATTATTTAATATCAATTTGTGCATGAGGTTTTTACATCAAATAAACTTAAAACTTAAATTTTATGTAATCATAAAAGTTCATCGAATTATGACGCAGGAATATCAGGTTCCAAACAAGTTGTATCCCTAGTAAGCATACATTTACAGAATTGTAATGAAAATAATCGTGAGCAATCAAAAGATTTGACGGGCCCTGGTAACGAACCCCAGACCTTTCGCACCAATATCAATGTTACCGCCAATTAGCTTAGTGGTAACGACATCGCTTTTGGTGCGGGAGGTGTGGGATTCGTTCCTATGGCCAGTCAAATCAAATCAGTCAAAAAACAGTCTCGCCATGCAAACGACTCGCCACCATTGCGACATTTCTTGGAAGCTGTGTTGCCCAGGCATAGATAAGCGACGATGAGCAATTACCTGGCGAAATAATTTTACATAGTTACAAATAAAAAAATTACACAGAAACGAAATAAAAACAAATAATTCAACAGTCGTATTGTCACGATGATGACGTTCATTATTCCTGTCTTGCACGCCTGAAAAAGTATATGTCATTAACTGGATAAGCAGCGATATATCTGTGCAAAATAAAACTGTGGCAGGGAAACTATTCAACAAACGACTGTCAAACAAAATTTAATACAAACCCTACAAATAAATGAGGTTATTTTTAAATTATTGAGCTAAAAAGTCTACAGTAACTGAGGGAGACTATGAAGGGAGCTTGCATTCTTCAAGTCTGCAGCCACCTGGTACTGTGCGTATTGCATAATGCATAAATGCCAAATTCGATCGGCTTCAGCCATGAATCGAATCGAACTCGTTATGAAGGATTAGTTCACTTGTAAGCAGTAGGCTACTGCTAGGCCATGTCGCTGAAGATTTGATTTCATGATGCTTCAGCAAAAAAAAATAACAAAAGCAGTTTCTCATTTAGCATAATGCAATCTCGGTAGTCACATTTGAAACAGTATCTTATTTTTACAAGTCCATAAAATTTAGTAGAAGCAGTTAATACAATGAGTTGATGATTGATTAATAAATGAATTAGTTTTTAATGGTTTGAGGGCATGTCATGGTAGATGATTTAGCCGAGCGGCTGACCAGAGCTGGATGTTTCAAAACATGACTGGAATTCGAGAGAGAGAGAGAGAGAGAGCAGTAATTTATTTACCAGGCACATAAAAATCAGAAGACAAGTTACACAAATTGAAAAACACAATTTAATTTCAAATTTAACGAATGAACAAACAAGAAGTGGGTATAGAATTGCCTAGACGGGAGACTGCGAAGTGACCATAGAAGGGACATGGATTTTTATTATGAAGGAATTTCCCACTCGACTATTTTAGTCAATGATAGCATGAGACATTTTATTATACAGCCAATAGGTATTGAAAAATTGACAGAACAACCAAAAAACTGCAATTACGGTATTACATTAAAATACATCAAAGCATAAACAGTGTGAATGTTGATTTGTCTACTTAAATGTGACTTATGAATTTGCTTGTTGTTCACCAACAAGTCGATGCAACCTGGTTTTACTCCATATTTGTGCGAAATCACCTTATCCTACTCAAAGGCATTAAAGCAGGGGGGGACAGCATTAAAGGCGGATCCAGAAATTTTCAAAATTTGTGCATATGCAGCAGTGAAGTAGCCTACTGTAAGGCTTGGGTTGTTGTAAAAGGGTCTGTCGAGATCCTCAACAAAAATTTTGGAAAAGCAAAATGAATGTGACGTTAATTTACTGACAAATGGTACAAAAATGAGAATACACCATCGAAAATTTTTTCTACAAAATTTCAGCAACCTGCAATAAGGGATAAATAATAGGCGCAAGTACTCTGGCAGTAACCTAGCTGTGTGTTGCAATGCTCCTATTCACAAACACTAACTTGACTTTTCTGTATAAAGTTTGTTAATCAATCAATGTGTATATTCTTGAGAAAGCAAATGTAGAACGAAATGACAGCGTCTGAAGGATAGAAATTTCAAGAAAATTAAGATGTAACAGAAAAAATCAAAAACAAAACAAACTAACACAAACAAAACTAAGCACAAAAAAATCTTGCATATGGTTAAGGGGTTTCAATCTAGCTGCTGCTCGGCTTTCCGAAGATTGCAACATGTGAATCGTTTTTTGTACAGGGTGGTTTCCGTGGTGCTGTATAGCCCTACAAATGATTCATGTGGCACCAAATCTTCGTCAACATATTGGATATTGGGTTGACATGCATTCTTGCTCCAGCCCTGCCACGTCTTGTGTACCGTCGCTAATAAGACAAAAATACTTGCTTTGACAAATTTAAAATTTTAGTTGAAGAGAAATTTCCCGCAATATGTCGCAAATTATTTCATTTTGGATATCATGACTAAAATAAAGTCTCTGTCGTGTTTTTTCTCCATGAAATTTTGGTAACCACGATTTTCAATAATCGTTGCTCTTCTCATCCTTGCCGCGAAGAGCAACACCTTGACAACAAGATACTTGATTGTTGAAATAATTATTTCCAAACATTCTCTGGCAGCAGTTTGATTTTTCTCAACGTTCTGATTATGGTGTGATATTGTTTTCATCTTGCCTCTTCAAAAACTCATCCACCGCATTTGCATACAAGTCGGAACTTTGGTGTATTTTGAACTTTTGGACGCCTTTTTTCCAATTGCTGAAACGGTTTTTGGTAAAAGAAGTTTCGATTTTTTCCCAAGATGTGATGTTTTTTTGTCATGAAAGATACTGCAGTTGAAACAAAGCAATTCATCTTTTTCCACGTCCCAATGCAACCAAGGAAAAGCACTAAACCAGCTGTCTTGAAAAGCTAGCGTTCTTTTCGTTGAATATTATTTTGGTAGGCTAGACGTGTAAAGGTGATACGATTTCTCTTTTTCAATATTTAATCCTCTTATACAATTAGAATCTGCAATTTCTGATGAGGAGCTAGGACCCGCTAGATCATCTCTAGCATCACCTCCACACATCCTTACTTGATCTTTAACACAATCAGATTTCTCAGTCTGAGAAGCAGACACTAATCTTGACTCTTCAAGTTCTACATCTTTGCTGTTTTTATCGATTGCTACCATACTCCATCACTTTTCCTCTTTCTAATAACAAATCTGTCCATACCGTTTGCGAAAAAGAAACCTCAGTTGCTAACTCGTAACATTAAAAAATTCTAGCAAAACAATGCGACGAGGCTTATCGTAAATTTTGTAATCTACACCCCATTGCTAGCCAGCTCAGCAGGAACTGCATTTTTTTATTAAAACGGCGTATTGACTAAAAAGGTTTTAGACTACTCATCTTCAACTTAATGCCAATCAACCGTAGTTTTAAACTTGAAATGGTCATTTTTTTACAAGACCGGCAAAGTAGACGACTGTATCATCATAAACAAGTTATCAAGATGAAGAGTCAATTGTTTATGTACAATCGTCCATTATTCAACGTAAATTAGTAACCTGCTGAACAAATTTGCTCCATAGATTAACTGAATTATTTTAATTAGTTAAACATTTAATCAGCTTTTGGCGGTTAGGTTAGCTATCCTTCAACCTAACACTCTGCTTCTCTTTCGACAGTTTACTAGAATCAAGCGGAGAACAGAAACACAGCATGTGAGTAGAAAGTAATCGTTTATGACTACATAACAAAGGCTTGTGTGCTTTGATGATTACACAAGACGGCAGTTGAATTTAAACATTTTGAATGATTAGGGCCACCACAAGCTATACATTTTACAATACGAATTAAAGTATAGTCTTTTTTCACCTAAAAAGTGTCCCCCCTGAAAATCTTCTGGGAGGGGGGGTGCGTCCCCCTCGGTTCCGCCGCCCATGATCCTACACTGCATTACCCACAATATATTTCAAATTTTAGCATAGCGTTATATGAAAGAGTTACTCCGAAGCTTTTTGTCTTACACTCCTCAGAAAACGTGAGCAAATAGAGCTAACTGTTAGGCAGGTTGATTATGTCTTTTGATCAACGATCACATTATGCAATTGACTCCATTTGCTTTCCCTCAATCATAGGCTCGTTAAATTGTTCTTTTGATCAACGACCATGTGAACCACTTTTTTCTCTTATGGCATTTAACAGTTAGCTACCTTGTACTTGGGCTACGTGTAGTACCGGTGTGTAATTATACTACCAGTGCTTTGACCTATACTGCAGGTTGTTATTTTATGACTCATGGGTTACTAACTGTTTCGAAAAAGGAAATAACACTGCCTTTGTTGATAATCGTTACAAAACAATATCCGGAGCAGCAGGTTAGGTTTTTGAATAGAAATTACATTTTCGTGATAATTTTTTCTGTCTTTGAAGAAATTTGCAAATTGTTTATTAATTCAAAAGGAAAGACATTTCCCACTGCTTTTACCAAACTTTTCCCACTAGTGGGAAATTTCCCACCGGTTAAGAACCACCGCCTTAGCCTATGTTATACAGTCTGGGAACTGCCTGTGAAAGATTGTGTCATCACGTACTCCATTGCGACTTCTAGTGGACATATTGAAGTATCAAAAAGTTAAGATGGGCATAACATAGTTTGCAAATTGCTATTGTGGCAAATAGACACTGGAGCAAATGCGAACTGGAACAAATGGGCTCTTATGCTTACAGCAATTGGAGAGAGATGGGCATCTGGGGAAATGAGCACGAGGGCAAAGGTAAGTATTTAGGATAATAAGTACCTATTTGCCCCTAGTATCCATTTGCCTTGATCAGGGTGGTCCAAACCCGGGCCCGCGGGCCACTTGTGGCCCGCGGCAGCATTTTCTATAGCCCGCCGAAAATTCTGAAAAAACTGCGAGAAAGTCCCAGTGAAAAATGATAACATCTAAGCCACAGACTTACAACGTACAATCACATTTACTATTGGTAAGAGATATCGTAGAGCGAGACAGCGCTGTTTCTGGCTATTAGCCTTCATCAGCCGCCCTCAGGTAAGAAACATTCATCTTCCAGGACGAATGACCTTGTCAGGATCACTCATCCCTTCGGATAAATATTTCTTTAAGAATTTCCCCTTTGTGGTACGCATATCCACTCGTGTGGCTACGTCACCATTCCAGTCAAACTCTTTACGTGGCCAGGGTGAAGAGCAAACAACTAAAAAGCAATGTCCTTCCTGGCCTACCGGACGGGAAGTCATGACGACTTCTTCTTGTTGGGTCAGAGGCTATAACAGCACTCCATTACCAACAGTGCAAAGCACTCCAGTAAATCGTACCGTAGAGCGAGACAGCGCTGTTTCTGGCTATTAGCCTTCATCAGCCGCCCTCAGGTACGAAACATTCATCTTCCAGGACGAATGATCTTGCCAGGATCACTCATCCCTTCGCATAAATATTTCTTAAAGAATTTAACCTTTGTGGTACTTTGTGGTACTACCTTTGTGGTACTAAATCTTTCCTGGCCTACCGGACTTCCCGTCCGGTAGGCCAGGAAGGACATTGCTTTTTAGTTGTTTGCTCTTCACCCTGGCCACGTAAAGAGTTTGGAATGGTGACGTAGCCACACGAGTGGATATGCGTACCACAAAGGGGAAATTCTTAAAGAAATATTTATCCGAAGGGATGAGTGATCCTGGCAAGATCATTCGTCCTGGAAGATGAATGTTTCGTACCTGAGGGCGGCTGATGAAGGCTAATAGCCAGAAACAGCGCTGTCTCGCTCTACGGTACGATTTACTGGAGTGCTTTGCACTGTTGGTGATGGAGTGCTGTTATAGCCTCTGACCCAACAAGAGGAAGTCGTCATGACCTCCCGTCCGGTAGGCCAGGAAGGACATTGCTTTTTAGTTGATTGGTAAGAGATGTTATGTACTTATTTTGACTCAACGGCGTTGAGTCAAAATAAGTCAACGCCAGCAAACGTGAAGCAGTTTAAATTAAAACTACCGGTACTCGAAAAACAATTTATGACGTTACAACAACAATTGTAAAGTCATATTTCCAGTTTTAAGGGAGTTTGCTTTGAGAATGTTATCGATGTTTGGGAGCACCTACATCTGCGAAAGTACTTTTTCGGTAATGAAGAGACTGAAGTCTAATGCAAGGAACAGGTTGGCAGATGAAACATTGGATGCCCGCTTGCGACTGGCAACCACTGAAGTTGATGTTGAAATAGAACGATTAATCAAGGATGCGTGAACAATAAACATCAAATGACTTTAAATTGTTTGGCTGTTGTTTAAAGTTGTCCTAAAACTATTAAATAGAATAGATTCCACAAACTTAACATAGAATCTATGCTATAGCGTCTGTTTATTATTTGTTCGCACTGATGCAGCTGTATGTGGCCCGCGAATTATGTGCAAAAATAATCTGGCCCGCGACACTGTCTACCTTGGACCACCCTGATGCGCAATTTGCAAGAGTTTATTCGTCTGAAGTGCCCAATTGCCCAACTGCCCATTTCACCAGAATTAATTTATCGCAAGTGCCCATTTGACCTGTGTTCAACTGCTCATTTGCGTCAAGTGCCCATCATCAACAACACCACTACAAGCCTCCACGGCAAGCATTACAACGCAGAGTGGTCAGGGCATTGGACTGCGAATCTAGCTTCCCCGGATCAATGCTCAGCTAAGTCATCTACCATGACGCACATAGGGTGTAATGCACCAATGCGAGTTAAGTTAACTCCAGATTAGAGCTAATCGTGAGTTACCTGAACCTAGATTAACTAAACTCTCGAGTTTTATCTACAGATTTGCCAATCCTCAGATTAAATGCCAAGCAATTATTAAAGGGAAATGTTCCGCAAATTTGTCGAGCTTTTCTGGCTGGCACTCATTAAAAGTTAAAAGTGATTATTTTTACAGAAATTTCGAATACAGTCTCTACTGTGACTGTGCCACAACCGTATTTATGTTTTCAGAGCCAGTGATCAGTGTAATTTCACTGTTCCAGAAACTGTGACGTCACAGCTCTAAGACTGTAAAACCAAGAAATTGGTCGGAATGACGTCTCGCTGCGATGGCGCAAAGAAAAGTGTTGTGAAAGAGTAGTCGTAGAAGTTGCGTTTGATACCTGTTGAAGTACATTAATTTTGCTTCGCATTTTTGTGCAGGAGTGGATAGGGTAGTGACTTTTACACTAGCTGTTTATTTTTATTGTTTGAGTTGCTTTTATTTATGTTTTCTTGCTGTGGAGTGTTACATGTAATCTTTATGTATAAGCACCGTATTTTTTGTGAACATTTGCAAAAGCTTATTTCGTTTGTTACAACAATTGAATGGTATTTCATTTCTTCAGAATTGTGCTTTTGCTTGAAATAAAATGGTTTGAGACATAAGGATTGAACACGCGAAACTTTCGGTTTGCAGAGGTAGAGGCAGATGGTGAAGCATATTTGCGTTTGCCAGTTCACTGCTTTTTGCAACTTTTCAGTTCAGAGTTGCTGTATGGATACTGAAAAGAATAGTTTGCATTCCTGGTAATGTGCACAGTGCAAAAGTACAGGTATTGTATTTATTGGCCATGTGGATTGTAGACCTTAGCAGGTTAACAGTATATTGATTCGTAACCTTTGTCAGTGGCCAGTTTGCAGTCTAGGCTATCGTATTAGATTTTGTGCCCTGTATTGGTTGGTTGGTTAAGTAGTCTACCACGGCTGCTGGCGATTTTGAGCCTAAAAAATAATATTGTCATGAGTAGCCTTATTAACCAACCACTGAGTCTGGACTTTGCTGGTTAGGCCCAAAACTGAAAAAAATGCAAACAGTTTTTCATTGGCTAGTCTGCTAAACTGCGTACTAGCCCTGAGCCACTAACAAAAAGCAGTTTGGTGTAGCAATTGTGCATATTGGAAGTTAGCAGGCTAGTCTAGAAAAAGTTAACTTGAACTTAATCCACCAATGTTGGAGGATTAACTTTTTGGCAATTTTGGCGGATTTAACTGTAATCCATGTCAGTGCATATCAATTTTACTTAAATCTGCTTCAGTCTTGAGATAAATTTAACTCAAAGATTATCCTCGTTGTTGCATTCCACCCATAAGCTGCTTCACCATAAGAAAATAATATAAAAAATATATTCGCAGTAAGTTTTGAGACTCAGTAATAAAAGGACTATATGCTTTATCGTTGCTATCCAACTTCAAAAAAATTGACGCTTATGCCATCAATTTTAAAATTTTTGATGCAAGCGCTGACAGCGCTAACATTTTGGGCAATTAACTCTGACGCCATCAATTTTTTTTCATTGACGCGCACATCACTGGCTACTAGCAGCATGCATGCACATTTTGGTTTGACATAATTATGCAGTGGTAAGGTAAATAAGCACCAAGATTATCACAATTCGGATAGGTACACACTGCACAGTATATGCGTGGGTAAAGTAGTTAACTAAGCACCAAAAAGTGAGATAGGTGCAAGTTCTGTGTCGATTTTGTTTAGGTGTATGTACAATGTACGTGTTATGTTAATGGTGAAGGCGCGATAGTTTGTGCTTTTGTTGGTCACTTTAAATTAATGTAGGTAAATATATCACCATCACTGATAAATTTCATTCATCAAATATTTTGTGAACACTTTGATATGTATCGTTAATACATCATGTTTTGTTGCAGAAACTCATAAATCGTTTTAAGTTGAATTATTTTTTATTGAACACAGTACTTTTGGAATGAATCACTATTTTCGTCGAGCTATGATTGCCAATGGAATTGTGTGTGCTTTGAGATTGCACCAGCGTGTACCAGAATTCGGGCTTTCACGTTGTCGTTTGAGTCTTATACTGCAAGAAGATAGTGCACATTATCTTATTTTCTCTATTATTTTTCTTATGACTCAACCAGTGACTAGTAAGTTTAACATTTGCCTAATGCATGGATTTTTGCATGTGGATGAATGGAATAGTTTAAGAACAGACTTTTGGTGGTACAGAATTTGAAGATGGCTTGAAGTAGAAGATTCATTTTTCCCAAAGCTTTTCATCTAACACTCTTCAGGGGAAATCGTCAGAATGAAGATTAAGTGAACCGAACTGATTTTAAAAGGGAAAGAAAGAGTTCTGATTGGTTAGAAATAGAGAGCTCTGATTGGTTGGTTAGAAGTAGCCAATGGAAATCAGACAGAAGAGCTCTGATTGGCCCTTTGACTCTCTAAGCAATCACAGCTCTTCTGTTTGATTTCGATTGGCTACTTTTAACCAACCAATCAGAGCTCTCTATTTCTAACCAATCAGATCTCTTTTTTTCCCTTTTAAAATCAGTTCGGTTCACTTAATCTTCATTCTGACGATTTCCCCTGAAGAGTGTCAGATGGAAAGTTTTGGGGAAAATGAATCTTCTACTTCGAGCAATAGTTTAAGACTTTCATTTCACCCTTTTTTATTCTATTTGGCTTGAATTAATACTTGAAAAGTTAAAGCTGCTTTGGTGGCCTTAATGAAGGTAGACATCACCATATAGTAAAGCAGATGCTACAATCAGAATGATCATAATGTAAAGAAAGATAATTATGATGTGAGATGCTCCTAAGAATTTGCAATATTTTTTGTTTTTTATTAGCATTAGACAAGCTGATAATACTATTTATGTAATGGCACTGGCTTATACTGGTAAATGTGCACTACTGAGGTGTAGAAAAACTTCTTTCAGGTACCGGTACGCATTAACAAACAACATTGCATTTGCATTTTGAAAAGTTCAAAATTATGTAAATATGTAAGTATTACTAAAAGGCATGTGCTACTACAGTGGTCTTAAAGATTTTTCATCATGATTCACTTTGCATGACCATATTTTTTGCAATCTTCAGGAACTAAAATTTTTTCAGCTCCATCAGCCGTGTGATGTTTAATTTCGTCATGTCAAGTCAGAAAAAGCCAATTGCAACTCCACTTTGAAAAACACTGCTTTACAAGATGGGGCCCATGGTCTGAAGCTTTGTTGACATGCAACTTGCCCAATTTTTTAAAAAAGGTGGTGCCATAAATTTCTTTTGCTATGTCTTTACCAGTGACAAGTTTTGGAAGCAATTTCTTCAGCAAGCTTAATTTTTATAGTAGGAATTGTCGCTGGTGGAGCAGCCAAATTAATTTTGCCTGTTCCATTAAAGAAAATTTCAGCTTGGATATTTTTTACTGAAGAAATTGTCCAGCGAAATGGACAATTTACTGTATATACTCGCCTATTGGTCTCACCACCGTATAGGTCGCACTATTAGTTTTGTATTAAAAGAGTTTAATTTAGAGTTGACTCGCACATAGGTCGCACTGAAAATCTAGGGATTTAAAATGCTCTTTCCCTAACCCTGTTTGAGAAATGACAAAAATATATACCAGTACACACATAAATTTGTTAAAAAAATTTGTTTGAAAACTTTACAATTAACTGTAAACGTCAATTAGCTGGTGAAAATTAAAATAAAGTTTTAATCAGATTTGAATCCTTCAAATTCATGACTTTCATTGTCACTTTCAAAGAGCTGCCTCATTTTTTCATCACTTACAAGGTCATCAACCCCATAATCGGCCTATTAGCCGGAAAATAAGGTACCGTACTTACAATAGCTGAAAACTTTCAAGGTATGGCGAGCGGATAGGTCGCACCCGTATTTTTTTAAAAAAAATATGAGAAAAAAGTTGCGACCTATCCGCGAGTATATACGGTACAATTGTTACACAAAGGTAAGTGATGTGATGCACTTCTGCCCAAAACATCTCTGTCTAGCTATGTTTTTATTTGCGTTGCTGAGTGAGGCTTTGTGTTGAAGTGACGTAGAAAGTAGCAAAGTTTTTTGCGTTCGATTCACACCCAGGTTAACAAGATAAATCAATTTCGGCATTTAGAAATAACCTTTTCAGCTCGTGCATTTTTTTTTCATCTAACGTTTATTCAAATCAAATTCAAAGCACCAATCGATCATTGGTTGAATTTGCAGTCTGGTTAACAGTTAACAGCATCATTTTTAGAAGTCAAGATGTCCCATTCAGCTGATGCACTAAATTCTTTGCTCGTCCAATTTTATTTAAATTTGCGAGACAATAGATGTTAAACCCTTAACTGCTCGCGTTGGTGTGTTTTGTACACCATGTTTACTAATTCGGCTCCCCCCCTTTTATTCTGAAATTCTGCAGGCAGCAAGCGCCATTTATCCTCTAATTAACTCCACAGGCATGCTTTGACGCGTTGATGTAGTTTTAGAAAGCACGTGGCGGACGGTATGCTAAGACAAATGAGTGGGCATGCTGTTTTGGTGTACAAAATACACTGCGCTAGTACTTGAGTAACTATAATTGTGTTTTTTTGAAAAGATTTTTTCTTTTTATTGTTTTTTTGCTTGTTTATGCTGTTTTTGTGTGCAGAAATACTTTATACATAATGGCTAGACGAATTAGGTCTTTAGAGGATGGTGCAATTGGGGAACAAAAACCACAAGAATGTTCTTTAGGATGATTCATTCGTTGCAAGATGTGCACAGGCGTTCATGCAAAAACTGATTGGAAATGTGACCCCTGTGCACATCTTGCAACTGATGAATCATTCTAAAGAACGTTCTTGCGGTTTTTGCGCATAACTTCATTTGTTTCGGAAAATAAATGCTGTACGTTAACATTGGCGTACGAAGTACACCACTAAAGTAGTTACGTTAAAAAAAAGGGCGCGAGTAGTTAAGGGTTAAGAAACAAATTATTAGCATTTTACCTACCGTACACTATGTGGCAGCCTGGCAGGTGAATGTATGAGCAGCTACAGAGCATACTCTCACCCAAAACTGCAACCTCATAGACCAGGGGTGGACAAACTTTTCGCACAAAGACCCACATTAAAGGGCAACACTGATTGGAAGAGCAAAAAAAAAGGTCTACACGCCCTCAGATGTGCTGTTTTCTACTGAAATCGGTGAAGAGCAAAAAACAGGCTACACGTCCTCAAATGTCCTGTTTTCTACTGAGAGTAAAAGAAGGCCTTGATTCACGGTAGGAGTTCATATTTCTGTAAGTGTCTGCAGGTCGCATAAAATGGTCTTGCGGGCCTTAGTTTTCCCACCCCTGCCTTATTGCCAGCAGGCCTGTGACATTGATACGTTTTTGCCTGTGACATTGATACATTGAAACTCCCGTAGGGCTGTAACCCTGTAGGCACTGGTCATAACGAATACGAACCGAATTCCAATCGTTACAAATTTATGATATTAACCTGACTAAAAACACTCTTTTACATCAGCAAGAACGTATTCTTATGTGTGAAGCAAATGTTAGCTTGGTAAAAATCGTAACTTAGCGTAATGGTTTTTATAGTTTCGTAGGCTTATAGCTATTTTTTTATCGTAGAATAATTGCCGGAGATTCATGCACTCGAAGCTGCTTTTTGATAAAATCTCAGCCTATTTGTTTGTAAAACTACACAAATTCTTATGTTTTGCAATTTTATCTCTAGATCCAGGTGCTCTAATTGTCATGTCTGGCTACCTCTCATTAAAATATTCTGGTCAACACCATTTAAAATTACATCGGCATCTTGCCATGGACATAAAAATACGTATGTTGCAATAAATATCTGTAAAGCAGATTACATCTGAATAAAACCGCAGTAAAATCGTAAAGCCACTACAGCCTGTTTTGCCGTTGTCGGCTCTTCCAGAGACAAATGTATCTTCTTTAAAAAGGCTGTAGATGTTTTACGATTTTTCGGTGATTTTTTTTAATTACAAGCTCTACCTAGCCATAGTCATTGATCACTCTGCCACAAAAGATTGAGCCTCACTCAGACTTGTAGAGCAGATTAAAGCAAATTGTAGAAAATGTTTGCGTTATGATGTTCTTGAACACAATTTTGGCTCGAATTGTATCAAAGCATTTTAGCAAAATTTGGAATTAAATGTATGTACTATTGCACATATATGTAACTCTTAATATCTTGGCATGGTAAACATTGGATAACACTGCAGAATAAACACCTAACATCCAAAATAATGATCTCATTATGTCCACGATAGGTATAAAGTATTGTTTATGATCTGAGATATTGGCTTGATGTTGAGTTGGTTTGTCGAAAACACAGTTCTGGAATCTGCAGCTTAAGAACTTATCCTGCAACCTCACATGATGGTAAATGAGTAATATTTCAATGCTTTGCATTTGAATATAAAAATCCAAATTGTAGTTCAATGTTTGATTAGAAACGAAAACCGTTATATTATTTAATTAGTCGCATTTGTATTCTCCTATCACGGGAAAACTACTGAGCGATGTAGGTGCTTGATTTGGAGTTACCGGCTATATGTTTATCATGCCAAGATGGAGGAATCTCGTTAAGTGCCTTTCCCAACAGCAAACAAGCGAACTTGCCAGCTTGCTCCACATCGTCCCTTTAATGCTGAACGTCAAGCAGGGAAGCTGCAAATGCGAATTTTAAAGTCATTGGTTTAACTCGACTTGAAATCAAACCCTCAGTCCACTGAACAAGAATCAGACGCTTTATTCCTCTTGGCCATCTGATTGGTATAAATGCCGTAGCACTTGAAAAAAAAAACTTGTCGGTCAATTGTAATATTACAGCGCAATAATCAGCAGAGTAACCAACAGTGGGAAAATACTGACTTGTAAAAAATGTCTTTTATGTCTTGTTGTTCATACACACGAATTCGGTAATTTCCATTTGGCATTCAAAACACATAAACAATGCCAAGGTGATAAAGGTTGTAAAACACTCCAGCACCTAAATTAAACAGTGTTAGCTAACAATACTAGTAGCACATTAGCACTACAGCTCTTAATCCTTTATATGACAAACACTGGCAGGCAACCAATAGCAAACATGCGACTTTACGATAATAGGAAAGCTGAAAACGTTAAAAATTGTTCACTGTGTGAAAATGATTAACTATGATAGTCTATGTTCAAAACAGTGACCAAAGCTCCAGTTTACAAAAAAGTTGCATTACATCGACTTTGTTAAATATTTTTCTCAATTATGGTATTGAAACAGTGTGCCTGCACGTCATAATTCACATTTTAGTAAAGAAAATCTGGCATAAGCATTTTCTTTTGCAAAATTTTTATACAATTCACTATTGCATAAAAGTGGTATTGCATGTAATTCACTACTTCAGTCTTCAAACCAACAAAAAACTGCAATCCCTTTTTTTTCACTAAGTAACTGCACGAAACATTAGCATTATACTGGGGGCACACAAACTGAGCTTATGGCACAATAAATCACAAAATAAAATGCAATAATCCAATCACTACTGAATGCATAACTAACTAACTAACTGGGCGATGATTGGTAAAAAAAATGAACTGTTTGAAGTCAAGGCTTCTTTGACAAAGTAAAATCAAACCTTCAAAACTAATCACTAACAATTGTTGTTTCATCATAACAGACACAAATGTGGGCAGCGAGATTTCATGCACGCCATACATGCAAAGGACTACTTTTTTAGCAAAAGTTTTATATGTGATAGTTGAACATAACATTGGGTAGTGCAAAAACACTTTCGCCTTTTGAACTTGATTAAGCAGATAAAAAAGTCTTTGATCTTCGACTGCACTCATTATCATCACCGAGCAGAATAAATTGCATCCATCACAATCCTAAACCAAAATTGCATGTTACAACACCAAAGCATTTAAATAAAATTGGATTTAAATAGACCTACAAATAATTAGTTTTATGACCTGCAAAAATTTTAGCATGATCTGTACTTTTCTGGAGTAAGATATTATGTATGTATTTATCAAATCAATTATTACCACCTGTAACGTACTATAATATATTAACTAGTCAATATAGTTTTACAATACTCAGCTCATACCGGTTATGTGGTGGAAGTATGCGCAAAACTTTATCATAGCAGCAGACACACATCATGTATAGACAACACAATGCTAGCAAATCATGCATCTAATAGAAATATTGATTGCATACTTTGTATATTGCATAAAACAATATCTTACTGTAGGCTCTATCAGAAAAAACAGCTGGTGACTGCTGCTGTAAATTTTGTCGCAAAAGCTGAAACATTATGGTGTGTTTCACATAGCACCATAATGGGTTTTTACTTTCACTACTGGTATTGCACTGTAGTCAGTTTTTAAGAGTGTCTGCTTCTGCTAGTATGATTAATATTATGATTAATGTTTTAGTTAGTCATTAAATTGTGCACCACATAATAATTGACTAAAAAATAAGGTGAAACGATGCAGGTTTTTTACATCTGAAACAGTGAAATCCATATGTTTTTAGGGTACATTATGAGTCTTTATAATTATACACTGTAGTTATAATTTATAGGTGAAAACTTACTTTATCAGTGGCCAGCAGAATCGTGAAAATACGCAGCTTCAATCCAGATTTTTTTGAGCTAGAAATGTAACTTTCACATTTTTTAAACTTTTCATAACCGGAATAGAGGCCCTACTACCGTAATTTGAAAATGGTTGCTGGATTGATACCTCTGAATTACTAAAAACTTCTTATTGCTTGCATAATACTTCAAAATATCTAGCAGCCTTGAGCAGCCAGTCGATAATAGAACATGCAATTTGACGTCAACAAAACAAACAAGAAGAGTACAAGGTGATGTCAAGATTGTCAACAGCACTACGCAGCGCAAGTGCAGTTAGCTGAGAATCTGAGATACACACAGGCAACCTACTGGGTACCACAGTACCAGCAGTCTAATTTGGCTGACTGATAAAATCTCATAGTAGCCTTGATCCACGCTAAATTTTCAGTGGTAGTCTACTTTCTCATATTTTCTAATAATGAAGTTTACAATTGATGGCAAGAAACTGCAGTTTGAGGGACTGTGGTCAAAAAGTTATCACTGCTAGCACTTTATTTCTTTCTAAATAATTTTTAATATTAATTTTAGTAACTAATAAGTTAATCAGTTAATACCTTGTCAAAATTAGTTTTACGAAGTTCTTATACATCTTACAAAAACATTTTGTTTTACCCTGTAACGCTAACCTATACGAGAGACATGAAAAAATGGCACACATTGGAGCAATATTCTTGCTCTACCTGCTCTACGAATTGCTCTGGAGCGATACCAAGCTTCACAAAGGATCAGCTCAACCATGCTCCTTGGGGCAATGTGATGCGCGACACAGCTTCATTGCGACATAATGAAACAACTAAAAGTTGGTGTATGGCGACGCTTCGTGTCGCTCTAGTGTAGACCCGGCCTTACAGGTTTTGCTCTCATTAAAAAAGCTGCAAATGTAAGAAGTGCATTTGCTAGATAGAAAAAACAGTTGTAGTGATGTAATTAGAGAGTAATTTATGGGCGACAAAAAATATATTTTTGGTACACGAGAGTGAGTGTTAATTGCTTGTTTTTGGCTGTTTATTTCTTTCAGATTTGAAAAAATCTTGCTACTTCGTGTAATGCTTTAGGTTGCTACTGCGTTTGATGGTACGAATTGCTTTGACTCTGAGCGTAATGCTTGGAACTCCTTACTAGCTTCAGTGAAAAACATGCAGCCAAAACAATTGAAAACATTTTTAATTATTATTTGACGTTTCAAGAAGTTACTCATCCCATTTAGGCTTTGTTACAGGTTACAGAAAGCTCAATAATGAAAAAGTTTGTGGCACCCAAAGAAAATCGAAAGTTTTTCCTTGTCAAAGTTAAAATATTTTAAGCTTATTACAGTGTCAAACGCCTTCATTAGCCAATTGATGCCAACTTTCTAAAAAAACAATATTTGGTTAGAGCGAATGAATACAAAAATATAGTTCTGCAGTTGCAAGGGATTCCAATTTTTTTATTAGAAGAAGAATGCTGTTGTTTAAACCATTGTTTTTGCATTACTACGTCTGAGTTTTTGAGCCTGGCAAAAATAACAAGCAGTGCACTTTTAAAGACTTTTTAAAGAACTTACATAAGACAAAGTACGAGGTCTGTTCAAAAAGTTCTTAGACTGTTTGAACTGTGCAGCTCTCATTTGTTCCAGATGCATTCGCTGGGTGTCGCTAGGTTCACAAGAGATCAGCTGATTATGACGACATTTTCTGATTGCAAATATCTTTATGTTAGTGCTGATTATGTTCAGTTGAGTTAAGGTTAGTTTTTTAGTTCGTCGGATTTTAGGTTTTACAAATTTTTTTCAAAATGAATAACTTGAAAGAGCAACGATTTGCTGTGAAATTTTGTGTCAAGCTGGGAAAATCTACTACGGAAACGTTTCCCATGCTTCAAACGGCTTATGGTGATGTTGCCATGAAGCGAGCGACATGTTTCAGGTGGCATAAACGTTTCAAGAATGGTCGGCTGTCTGTTGAAGTTGATGAGCGTTCTGGGCGTCCTTCCACATCAACTGATGACCCACACATCGATGAAATCAACACTCTGGTGCGAACGAATCGACGTCTGACTGTAAGAGAGCTTGCTGAAGAATGTGGGATCTCGGTAAGCTCTTGTCACCACATTCTGAAGGAAGAATTAAAGATGCATTGAGTTGCTGCAAAATTTGTGCCACGTCTGATAACAAGTGATCAACAAGCTCATCGTGTTCAAATCTGTCAGGATTTGCTTGATCACTCGGAAAATGATAAAGAATTTTTGTCAAAGATCATAACAGGTGATGAGTCATGGGTTTACGGTGATGACGTGGAAACGAAGGTCCAATCTTCACAGTGGACGAGCAAAACATCCCCCAGACCCAAAAAAGCTCGCCAAGTTTGATCCAAAATCAAGGTGCTGCTCAAAGTTTTTTATGATGCTAGTGGAGTTGTCTACCAGGAGTACCTTCCTGAAGGCTCCACAGTGAACCAGACCTGCTACATTAAAGTTTTGAAACGTCTGAGTGGTGCCATCCGACGGAAAAGGCCAGAGGTGTGGAGGAGTGGTGACTTGGTTTTTTCATCATGACATTGCTCCAGATCATTCATCCCTAAGAACTCCTGAGTTTTTGGCCAAACATTCCATCACTGTTCTTTCCCACCCTCCTTACTCACCTGACCTTGCTCCTTGTGATTTCTTTTTGTTCTCCATGCTCAAAAGACCTTTGAAAGGAAGAAGATTTGAGGCCATTCCAGAGATTAAGGCAAATGCAACGAAGGAGCTCAAGGGCATTGAAAAAGAAGCGTACCTAGACTGCTTTTGCAAGTGGAAACACCGCTGGTGTAAGGGTGTGCGTTGGGAAGGAGAGTACTTGAAGGAGACCCAGACCTGATTCAAGATTCAAGATTCATTTATTTCATTGCATTCATACGGTATTTACACAATTATAGTAAATAAAAACAAGAGCAAATTTATAGTTCAACAACGAAACATAACACAATATAGAAAAAGAAAAATAAAGTTTACAATGAATGCAATAGGGAAGCTGCGAAGTGACCGTCTAAGGGTCTTCGAGTCAAGCAACCACCCTTGCTTTAAAAAAAAAACAAAGAAAAATATGTATATATATATATAATAAAATTATAATTTTTTTTTTCTCAGTTGCTGTGCATTATTCTGCTGATTCGTATAGGATCTGCTGTAATATTAAGAAAAGAAGAAAAAAAAAAAAAAAAAAAAAAAAAAAAAGTAGAAAAATAAATAAATAAATAAAGGTAAAAGAAAGAGGAGATGTTTAGTTGCATTGTAGGTATAATTTGAGGTGTTTTAAGAACTGACTGTAACTTTTAGTTTTGATCCAGGTAGGTATTTTGTTCCATATTTTCACACCAGTATATTTTAGGGAGCGCTGTAGACGAGTTGTTTTGTATTGTGGAATGTAGTATGTAAGTCCAGAGGTGTTGCTTCTTGTATGAACTGAATGAATCGCAGCAATTCGGTTAAAATACTGCGAGAAAGAAACTGGTAGTTTATTGTTATGGAATTTATGCATGAATACCGCTGTTTCATAGATGTGAAGATCGTGAAGTTGCAAAATTTTAAGCTTTTCATATATCGGAGCACATTTATCAGTACGTTTTGAATTAGCAATCATCTTTATGGCTTTGTTTTGAAGTCTGGATATTTTATTGGTATATGTTGAATAAGTATTATGCCAAATTAATAACCCATACAATAAATTTGAGTGAAATAACGCGTAATAAAGTTTTAGAAGTACAGACGAAGGAAAAAAAAGTTTGAGTTTTGATATTATGCCAACTGCCCGAGAAAGTTTAGATTCTAAATATTCAATTTGTGATCCAAAGGTTAACTTGTTATCAATTATTAGTCCAAGATACTTGGCTTCTTTAACTACTTCTATTGGCGTTGAGTTGATGGCAACGGTAATGTTATTAGACGCGCGATTAAGTTTTGGTGGGACAAGAAGTACGTTCGATTTAGTCGGATTAATAGTTAATTGATTAGCATTGACCCATTCTGAAATTTTTTTAAGTTCTGAATTAATGATGAGTTCAAGGTTTGAAAGTGAGTCTGCGTTGATGTTGAGACAAGTATCGTCAGCAAATAACCTAGGTAGTGAAGATGTACTATTAACAATATCATTAATATATATCAAAAATAACAATGGCCCGAGTGTAGAGCCTTGAGGTACCCCATATTCAATAGATTCAGTTGTTGATGTGATGTTGTTGTCTGTGACATATTGCTTTCTATCTTCGAGATAAGAACTTAACAGGTTATGTGCCTGTCCTCGAATGCCGTAATGATATAATTTGCCTAAAAGAATTGAGTGGGAAACGGTATCGAACGCTTTTTTTAAGTCTAAGAACACCAAGCCAGTAAATTCGTTTTTATTGATATTATCGTAAGTCAGAGTTACAACGTCCGCAATAGCGTGCGTAGTCGAGTGATGTTTTCGAAATCCGTATTGCGTGGAAGAGATTACAGAGTGTTTGTCAATAAAATTCATTAATCTGTTATATATCAATTTTTCGAGAATTTTTGAAAAACACGTTAGAATAGAGATAGGGCGATAATTTGTAGGTAAAGATTTGTCTCCGGATTTGTACAAAGGAATAATCTTGGCAGTTTTTAGGCAGTTAGGAAAGTAGCCAAGCTCGAAAGAATGATTTACAAGTATCGAAAGTGGATAAGCTAGTATTTCTGCTACGCTTCGTATGAAGTACACAGGAATATTATCATATCCAGGTGATTTGTAAGAATTTAAAGACATTATTGCGTTATACACTTCCGATACTTGTGTAGGATGTAAAAATATGGACGACGATATAGAGTCTTTTAAGTACGTTGTATAATTTATTTCGTTAAGATTTTGTACTTTCTGCGCTAGCTTTTTACCGACGCTACAGAAGTGTTTGTTCAGACAGTTTGCTACTTCTGTTGGGTCATCGATTTTACTCTCGTCAACTTTAATTTCAGATGGAAAATCAACAGATTTTGTTTTCTTATATAAAAGGGAGTTAATAGTTTTCCAGATTTTGCGTGGGTTATGTATATTTTCTTCAAGCTCTCTGTTCAGATAAATTTTCTTCGAAATATATTTTAATTTGTTAAGTTTATTAGCATATTGTCTGTAAAAATTTTTTTTTTCACTATCACTTCCTTTCAAAAAATGTGTCTTATATAATTTTTGCTTTTTACGAATCGAGGTCATCAATCCTCTAGTAATCCATGGCTTTTTATTTAATTTGCTTTGTGTGCGAGTGGCAATTTTTAAAGGTGCATGCTTATCAACAACGGATTTTACAATGTGAACAAATTTTTGAAATGCTTGCTCATAATTAGTGTTTAAATTAAACGAGCTAGGTAAGTTTTGCAAGTAAGTTTGCATCATTAAATTTAGCTCTTGGGAATAGGAATCGATTTTAAAATTACTCAAGTCTCTGATATACCTTTTTTTTGTGATTTTAGTTTCATGGTTTATATCAATCTTGCAAAAAACCGGAAAATGATCGCTAATATCGCATTGAAAGATACCAGGTACAATTTGGTGTTGGTGGTCGTTTGTTATGATGTGGTCCAATGTCGTTTGAAAAGTTGATGTTTTACGAGTTGGTTCGGTAATGATTGAAACTGCTCCGTTACTTTCCAGCATATTCATGTAATTGCGTTTGTTCGACGACTGAGCATTTGAACTAATATCAATATTAATATCACCAAGAATATAGTAAGTCGTTTTTGAGGAGTTGAAATCAGCAAGTTTGTCGTTAAGATTCTCTATAAATTCATTCGTTGAGTGATGCGGGTGCCTATACAATACACCTAGAGTAAAAAGAATTGGCATGTTACGCACACTAATGCGAAGCCAAAGGTCTTCACAATTTTCAACTTGTAAATCTTGTTTACTAATTGATTGTATCACGAAGTTTTTTGAGATATACACTGCAACGCCACCAGCATTTGTTGGTGAGTTAGAGTGAATAAGGTCGTAATCCTCAAGTGCTACATTCATGTAAGGTTCCCCTTTTAATCGCGTTTCAGATAAGCATATGATATCTGGGTATGCAACGAAAGTATTTAAAAAATCTAACAAGGTGTGAAAATGTTTTTGCAAAGACCTGATGTTTACGTGAATTATAAATATGTTTTCATTAATTTTATTTAAGACGGTAGTATCTACGTCATGATAAAGGCATGATGAAATATTGTTGCTAAAAGATTGATAGATTGAATCAGTTAATGCCAGTGTATCAAAAATTGCTGCGTTTGCCTGACTTTCAACCAGGCGGTCACCTCGCTCTTCCCCATTGTCAATTCTACCAGAGTTGGGATCGAACATAAGTGCAATAATCAAATCAGCGAGTTGGCACAAAGCATGCAACTAACAGTCCCATTGACGACAGTATTAAGTAACTAAAAAATCTGCTAGTGATCTCAGGAAGTTTACAAGATGCATTTTAGATTGTAATTTAACTACATGTTACAAATAAAAAGACTGCGAATAACAAAATACTACAGGTTGAAAAGTCTGAAATGCGCAAGTTTAGTTACTTCACGAACTCTGTCATTGTACCAATCAAAAAACACACTTACGTCTAGAATAGTTAAGCAGCTGGATACAATCAATTGAAAAATTGAGTAACGCAAATTTAAATTATTATGTTATATGTACAAACTCATGCAGAAATAAAAGACAAATGCGTAGCATGAGACTAACCTTGACCTTCAAACCACGAGATCACAATAAAGGTGCTACTTTAACATTATCCACAAAAAGGCAGTACCTTCCTTCAACAGCTCTCCAATATGTGGTCTTATTTAATTTCCGTGCCTCTTTAAACTGGGGCATGAGGCTTTTTTTTTGGATTTGAAATTCTTTTGGAAGATGCTCGGTCACGTATATGGACGGGCTGTTTGATGCACTTCTCTCTTCATTGAATTTTTTTAGATATTTTAGCGATGAAAATATACGTTTTTTTTCCATTGCAGTTGATAATTTTATAATTATGGCACGATTTTTTTTGGCTTTGTTTACAAATATTGGTCTTTGTGGCAGTCTATGAATGTCAATAATGTTCATACTAGTCGGGTCAATTTGAAGGCCTTTAGTAAGAAAGTCGTGAAAGATTTTGGTAGTCTGATCTTTTGTTTCCCAAGCATTCGTCTCTGATTCTTCTAGTCCATGTATTAATAAATTAAGTCGCTTGTCGTAAGTTTCTTTCATCAAATTTTCTTCATAAACCGATTCGATTTGCTTTTTAAACTGGTTTTCTAGATGGTTAAATTCATTCCGACCCACTTTATCCTTCACTTGATGTTCAATTTCATTTAATTTTCTATCAAATTTTTCTTCAACTTCATTCATTCTTGCATTTACCGTTTCATATTTAGCATCGATGGCATCTAATCTTTTCGTTAAGGTTTCCAAACAAACTAAGATTTGATCTAATTTTGCTTCAACTGACATGTTTCAGTAAACAACTGTACAGCAGGGTGGACTAGTACAAGACTAACTGTAAGTCAAGAGACTGTGTTGCAGCTTATTTCTCGCCTTTATAGACAAACACTTCCGCACGCCAGCTTGACAACTCGAGAATGATGAGTACGCCAACCTGTAAAGGCCGGTTCACACAGAAGGCATTCGCGATTGCGGAAAGCCTTTGGTTTTTTTCCGCAAGGCTAAGCAATGCGCGGAGTAAAAAATTAGGCTTGGTCGTTGATGTTCCCACACAAAGCGATGCACACCTTAACTTCTTTCCATAGAAACAGTTGCCCGTGACTGCAAGTAGCACAAATATCGTTTGTTAGTTGCTGTTGCTTGTGACAACTATGACTACAGTAGCCTACAGTTCGATGGATGAAGAGGAAGAGAGACGATTGATTTTCGGGTGCTGCAACCATGCTTCTCATGTTACTTTTCTTGATCTTCTATTCTCCCCTTGCATGTTACAACGTTTATCGTTTTGTTGCTTCTTCCCTTTTTTCGTGCTGTCCAATGATGTAGCCACACGAGCGGATTGCGTACCACAAAGGTTAAATTCTTTAAGAAATATTTATCCGAAGGGATGAGTGATCCTGACAAGATCATTCGTCCTGGAAGATGAATGTTTCTTACCTGAGGGCGGCTGATGAAGGCTAATAGCCAGAAACAGCGCTGTCTCGCTCTATTGTACTGTATGCTATTTATGCATATTATTCTTGTGTTGGCGGTACGGAAATAAAAGACACGAACTAACTAACTAAACTATTAATTCAACAACAAACTTTGCTTTTGGGATACCACCTTATTGATGAATTTTCCGACAGAAGGTAAGTGTAGGCTGCTAATTAATGTTTGGTAAGCTATGCTACTGGTGGGCCTAAGCCTAACTGCTGAGTGTTTTTAACTAGGCTACTGTTGGCCCATTTTACGAGTTTTAAGATTAAACGGATCATTACAATATTTTAGGTGGTAGATGAAGCCAATTTTTCAAAAAAGAGAAAGTTTGGGAGAACACAAATTATCGTTAGAAATGTGAAATGACCGCGAAAGTTTTCATTGATATTTTCGAATGAATCGCTTTCTGTTTGACCAACTATTGTCGTTAATAGGACTCATAATCCAAAAACGAGATACTAACTGGAGAAAGTCAATTTCTCCAGATTTAAGACTTGCGATCACATTATGGTAAATGCTATACGACCTTTTAAAACTTTTTTGCAAAGTATCTTTCATAGTAGCGTACTAGCATGATATATTTTTTGTCATTTGCTGTTCACCATAACGATTTCAAACGGAAATAAATTATGTCCACTATATTATAACAAGCAACACCAAACCGACTATCGCTAGGTCTACGCCTACGTTGCGTTTTTAGCCATGATTAGGTCCATCTCAGAAAAGAGATTGTTTTTGGCACTCCAACACACCACGCATGATTTGTGATTGTCCTACTTGTTTAAGCCATAATTGTCCATTGTCGTACTTTTAGAAAGCGGCGGCGGCGCTGTGCATAGCACAAATTCAAAATCTCTAAAGTTTTGTTTCCGAGTTTCGAAATAAGTGTTACTTCTAATTTGCTGCTCATTAAAAATCCACCAAGCGGACATAACCACTGTGAAGTATTGCAGCGAAACAAGGGCGATGGTTGAACTTACAACTTTTTTTGATTGTAGTTGTAAAAACGTAGCTCCAAACCTCTCCATCACACTACAGTTTGTTTGCAGTTTTGTTTTTCTAATGCTAAAAAGCGACGAAGGTCCTCGCTTAGGAGTTATCAGAAAGGTGGTGAATTACCCAACGAGGCATCAAGCAAACCTGCCAGCTTGCCTGCTATCAGGTTGACAGCTTATCACTATAGGCTACATAACTTGTGTTTTTACAGGTTTTTAGCCACCGGTGACAGTCAGCAAACTATATCTTTTAAATACCGTATGGGAAGATCAGCCATTTGTTTAATAATATCGGAAACCTGCAAAGCAATCATATTGGTACCCCTAAAACTTCTGAAGAATGGGTGGAGGTATCACGTAGCTTTGAAACTCTTTGGAACTTACCACACTGTTTATCGATGGGAAGCATATAGTCATTCAGGCCCCAGCCAGGTGCGGCTCCGAATTTTACAACTACAAAGGTTTCCATAGTATAGTGCTTATGGCAGTTTGTGATGCTACTTAAAAATTTACTGTGGTTGATATTGGCGACTCTGGAAGCCATAGCGACGGAGGGGATTTCGCTAATTCAGGATTTGGCAAGGCATTAAACAACTATTTGCTTTCTTTGCCTCAGGCCTCATTGTTAGGCAACGAGACAGAACCAGTTCCATATTGCTTTGTTGCTGACGCAGCATTTCCTTTGAAAAAAAACTTAATGCGTCCTTACCCTGGACAGCAGCTTCCAGATGATAAATGCGTTTTCAACTATCGTTTGTCTCAGCCATGACGGGTAATTGAAAATTCGTTTGGAATATTGTTGGCTCGATGACTGACACTTCTTCCAACAAAAGACCAATTGGCCAAACGGCTTCAAACAGTTAGTCTGCAACGGCTGGAGAAGTTTGAGATATACTGAAGAGCTTTTTCACTTCTATCGAAGGGTCACTTTCATGCTGTCGTAAACAGAAATTGATTAGAGAGTGAGGTGATGCGAACACTTTGTTTGTTGCGAAGACTTTGTGTGTTTGTTGATATTTCTTTATTATTTGTGACGAATAAAAACGAAAATTGTTTAGCTTGTCTCGCAATAAACTATACGTTAAGTAAAGCTGGATAAGTTGAACCAGAGTAGGCTTACTACCGCGGTAGCTATCTAGTCAATCACCACCATATTAGGTATTGCTCAACTCAAAATTACAGAAATAAGTCGAAAAAAGTAGTCAAGTTACCTCAAGCTAAAAAGAAATGCCGGTGCATAAAAAAAAATTAGGCTTGTTTTGAACACTGTAGCACTTTCATCATGGCTTCATATCTTTCATTTGGCATCGCATTCGTCTTGTGATGCGGACGACGATATAGCTTGCTGGATGTTACTTACAGTATTTTCCATAATCTTGCATATTCTCTCCTAAAAATATGAAGTAGCATATTGATAAGGTAGAATAACATTTAAATATATTTAAGATATTGGTATTGGTAAATTCAGAGCATTGAAAAAAAAGTTAATGAATATCTTCGATTATATGAGTCAGAGAATATTTTTGGAATCCCAGAATTTTTTCAATGCATTGACAGAAATTACTCCGAACTTGCCACAACTCATTTAGTTAGGGTGTTGGGTTGATGACGCCCTATTTCGGTAATCTTAGAACATTCATCAAAAGCATTTCGCAGTAAACTTGTACAAAAAGAGAGCTACAAACTCGAACAAAAATATTTTTGTGGAGTCATAATTCAGTGGGTAACTCTCGTGCATAGGCTTAGCCTTTGGTGCTTTGCCATTTTTAATGACGTTTTTGCAAATTGAACTACTATTGTAATTTACACTACGAATAATTTATTTCGGGTTCTGGCTCAAATTCTTTTCTGTGTCTTTCCCAATCCCAGTTACACAACGTTAGTAGATTTGCTAAGTGACCTCTTGCTCAGGAGAGACGACAATGACAAGGTTATGAAGATACAAAATTGTAAAAACAAAGCCTTAACTCGTAAAATTCGAGCATCTACGCTAAGCACAAAAACACATAAGATCAAACGAAACTATAAAAATTATCGTAAAATTCTCACAAATTTTTGAAGTAGCAGCAAGTAGGGATGTGCAAAAGCTATAAAAGCTTGTAATGGAAGTTAAGAAACACAAGGCGATTAGATCAAGTGTGTGGTGGTCTTTTCCTCAAGTTTGGCCGACTTAATCTGCTTTTTTCAATTACTTGCAGATTACCATCAAAGTTCTTTCAAAACGTAGCAGCAGATAATTGAAAATCGGTTGCCAATGATTTTATTCCTCATTCAAAAAAGTCATTAACAACTGTAATCATATTTGCTCGCTTTTTTCGATTAAGACATTCCTTATCAATAGACCAGTCTTCACATCCTTATGCAAAAAATCTGTCTCTAATTGTGTTCAGTAATCGAAAAATGTACCAGAAATTTTCTGTTAAGTCAGCCAGTGATAGCTCTTCATTTACTTGTGAAAACTTCGGTTTCCATTTCCGTTTCTCTTTGGAAACTGCAGCAGGATGCCCTTTTTGTTGTAGCAAGATTTCAGCAATTTTTTCATCATCTGCATTACAGCCGTCAGACAACAGAGAGGCACCTTCTCCTCAGTCAAATACCAAAAATGGACCTGTAGCTTTTTCAAAGCACTGGATGCAATTGTCAAATTAATTCGCTTGAACTGGTGCAGAGTTGTAATTAGCAGTAAATCAGAATAAGGAGCAGAGATTGCAGAACTGCATTGAAGTTACCACGGATGTATGCATAAAGAAGGAATACATTTTGCGGTGGTTTCAATGATTGATATGTGTGTACTCAAGTCACGATTGATATTATACTCTGAAAATTTAAAAGCCCTACCAATTGTCATTCAGATTTTTGATCTTTATCCTATTGACCTTTGACCTTTATCTTCTTGACCGCCACCCCATGAAGGTTGTTAGACTCAAGTTCACCTTGAGGTGTATCACCTCCAAAAAATTTCAAGTCTCTAGCACCAGCCATTCAAGAGCCTTAAGCCGGATTCACACTGGCAAACGACACGACAACGATCGGAAATTTCCAAGCACTTAGCGGTTTTAGAATGTCAGTCTGATACGATGGCACGATGCTGTGTCAGCGAGCAATGCACACTGCGCGCAATACGATTGTTTCCAAGGGATATGCATAGCGGCATTCGCATTGCTAGCAGATTAGCAGTTGATGATCAGCACTGGTATCGACAAAAAACCTTGACATTGTCTAGTAAGTTCTGTTGCGCCATTTAAAACTGCAAGAATTTGTTTCTTTTCAGTCAACAGCTACGACCAAAACGAAATTGTTTGGTAATTTATTCGTTAAACAATTTTTGTAACTTTCCTCTCTTCTAGTCTAGTGCTAGTCTAGATTAATTTGCAGCTGGGCTAATTTTCGTTGATCCCAAGAGGGTCCGAAGTAGACAGTTGGCAAAATTTACTCTGCTGGGCTCACTCTGATTACCGTCAATTTTGAAGCTCCATTAGGCATCACACATAACCTTTGCAGATGCTTTAATTTAAGAGTTGGCTAGTTTACTGATGGAAAAGTAAATGAAAATTCAGCATGGTTGATGGAAACTTTCGAAAGTTTAATTACTGCACAATTTTCTGGTTTTATTAATTATTTGAAATTAAATGAAATTTACCAACTATTTCACATTTTAATACAATGCAAATTAATGCTAGATTAGTTTTCGACAAAACCAAGCAAAGCGCTCCCGCTGCGCCTAGCAACAACGATAACTACTTCGTCGGGACGTTGTTCAAAGCGAGTTTTGATGTCGAGCTGTCGTTTGTAATGCGTCGCTATCGCTCGAAATTGTTCAGCTGTGAATTGGCCGTCGTTTGTACGCATCGTTATCGCGTCAGCAGCGTCATATGACGCGATAACAACGCCAGTGTAAATCAGGCTTTAGGCTGGGAAAAAACTTTTGAAAAAAGTAAATAAAACAAATTTTTTGGGTACAAATGAATTTGTTCGTGGAAGGTGGAGGGGGGCTGTCGGGGAAAGTTAAGTGTGTCCATGGTGTAGACCTAAGTGAGACACATATTTGGATTCCTGGTCACTTATGAATTGGAACACCCAAGTAGAAGATATGCATGCCTGTTTGAACATTCAAAAATCGCAAAAATGGCTGAGTAAAAGCAATAACTAAAATTGTGTATGTTTCTGCTAAAGAGAAACATAGAAATTGAGATATCACTAAGCTTATATTCACTTACTGACGGGCGCTTGGTGTATCGGTTAAGAACGTCCGCGTGGTAGCCGGTAGATTGAGATTACATTCTCAATCATGACTTTAACATTAGTATTTGCAGCTTTTGCGCCAGGTGCTGGGCACTAGTGGAAATGCGAGTGATTTTGTATGTGTTGTTCGTCGTTTATCAGCGCTCAATCATTCGTAATTGATATTTGTAATGGGCCTCCAATTGAGAGTGACCTAAACAATGTGTGCTTGCACCCGCTGTCCCGTACCTTTACTTTATCTACTGCGAGCAAGAAACTGCTGTTCTTCGAAAATAATGAGAGTGATAACAGCTATGTTATTTAACAAAAACGCAAAGGAATGAGCAGAAACGAGCATTATGCCAATACGAAATGGTAGGGATGGGCATTTCAGAATTGTTTTCTATTCCGGATTTATTTTGAATAGATACAACCAAATCCGGAATACCGCATCCTAATCTGTTTTTAAATCAACCTATTTTGTGAAAGATTTAGCAGCAAACCTGCAATAGCTGTGAAAAGAATTCATTTGAAAAAATAACCCAAAATCAACACTTTGATAAAATGTACCAGTATCGTAAAACTTTCAGGTGGAGGTGATGTGGCTGGAATACAAAGATACTTGGAAGCACGTGACTATGCGCTACATCACGCATGCACAAACAAATGAAAAACGCTTTGTGTGTTGCCGTTATTGGCGCGTTGTTAATGCAGTCGTGGCAAACAATGACAGTTTGTAATAAAATGATGACTTTTTGATGAAATCGAATCTAATTACCCGGTTTATACCGCAAAAACTATTCCGGATAATTTGGGATTCGGGTTCGTCTGGATTCAGTATTTTGAAATGCCCATCCGTAATACCTAAAGAGTGCTTCTCGATTACGGATCGCCGAGTGGACATGATTGTGGGAGCTAGGGATAAGAGAAAATTTCAACTGTTCGAATGCTGCGTATGGGAGGAGAACTTGCCAAACGAGCCATTGGTTGCTACACATTCTCTTGGAGAAATATTCTGGGTAATGAGAGAGGTTGACAATTCCTTCCATCACATGTGTGCAATGCATACAGTTGCTAGAGCGTCAGGAAATTTTGCGCTAGAGATTCTTCAATTGGTTGCGGATCAGCATAAGATCTCTACTGAGGAATGTGTGGACTGCAGAGTACATGCCACTCATTATGCATGATATCTCGCTATCATAAAGATCAACTAGTACTTGAATTACACCATGAAGATCTGCATTGTCCAAAGGTGATGAAGAAGTTTTGGCTTTTTACGAAGACAACTTAAAGGACAGAGAAGAATTCAGTTACCCTTGCCATGGAAAAAAGGCAATCCTGTAAGTATTTCCCAGAGTTTTGAAACAGCCGGAACGAGCTCAAAAATATGAAGATAACAGTAGGGAATGCGGAAATTGTACCATTAGATTCATCAGAAAAGGGGGACACTCAAGTGCATAATATAACCCATTTTGTGACGCCCCAAGAAAAATTTCGTGTTTATAATTGTGCCCTTAAGATAGAGGAGATAAGCCTAATTGATATGCTGTATCGGGGACCTATGCTTATAGAGTCTTTGGGGGATTTTGTTAAGATTCCGGCGATATGCTTGTGCCATTATTGGTGATATCAGAAATATGTTTTTTCAAATTGGTCTCGATTCAAAGGACAGAGGCATATTGAGATTCTTGCCCTTTGCGAACGGTTCTTCCTGTAATGCTTCCAACCAATGGAGATTTGAAGTCATGCCTTACGGCTTGATATGCGTACCAAGCATTGCCGGATATTGCATTAAATATACTGCACAGAAGAACTACGGCAATGCTTCAGCAGATACGGTGGTGAGGATTAAAAGGGGTTTTTATGTTGAAAAGGGGTTGAAGTTGGGGGGGGTGGAGTCGGGGGGATTGGGGTTGGGGGAGTCACAGTTAGGAGGGTTGGAGTCAGGGGGTTGAGGTCGGAAGTGGGGTCGGGATTTAGGGTCGGGGGGTTGTAGTTGGTTTGAAATTACTTTAAAAGTCTTGTAGTTGATTTACAAGTACCTTGTAGTTTCTTGTGCTGTTTTCAACTACCTTGTAGTTGCTTTAAAAGCACCTTGAAGTTCCTTATGCTGTTTTGAACTACCTTGTAGGTGGTTTAAAAGCACTTTGTAGTTCCTTGTAGTTGGTTTAAAAGTACCTTGTAGTGTTTTCAAGTACTTTGTAGTTTCTTGTAGTGTTTTCAACTACCTTGTAGTAGCTGTAAAAGTACCTTGTTGTGTTTTCAAGCATTTTGTAGGTTTAAAAGTACCTTGTAGTTCCTTGTAGTGTTTTCAAGTACTTTGTAGTTGGTTTAAAAGTATCTTGTAGTTCCTTGTAGTGTTTTCAAGTACCTTGTGGTAGCTATAAAAGTACCTTGTAGTGGTTTCAGGCATTTTGTAGGTTTAAAAGTACCTTGTAGTTCCTTGTAGTGTTTTCAACCACCTTGTAGTTGGTTTAAAAGTACCTTGTAGTTCCTTGCAGTGTTTTCAGCTACTTTGTAGTTGGTTTAAAAGTACCTTGTAGTTCCTTTTGCTGTTTCCAACTACCGGTACTTTGTAGTAGCTATAAAAGTACCTTGTAGTTTCTTGTAGTGTTTTCAACTACCTTGTAGTTGGTTTAAAAGTACCTTGTAGTTCCTTGTAGTGTTTTCAGCTACTTTGTAGTTGGTTTAAAAGTACCTTGTAGTTCCTTGTAGTGTTTTTAAGCATTTTGAAGGTTTAAAAGTACCTTGTAGTTCCTCGTAGTACCTTGTAGTTCCTTGCGGTGTTTAGTAGGACCCGTGTGAACTGTACTTGACCATTCCTATCTCAAAAACCTACATGTGGGTTGATTTCATGACTGTCATAAAGTGGTGTCAATGCAAACAAAAGCAGCTTGCTCAATTCATAAGAAATCGCGTTGACAAAATCTTGAGAAACACAAATGATCAGTTACCTGATTATATTAACACTAAGACTAACCCAGCAGACATTGGATCCCGAGGAATACGATTCAAACAAAGAAAGGAATATGAGGTGTGGTGTGTGGGACCATCATTCTTGCAAAGACCTGAAGAATGCTGGCAAGTTGGCATCAAATACCTCAATCCGACCGTTAACTCAACTGAGGTATACTCAGTGTTTGCATCGTTACCCCCAAGTCAAATAAATATTGTTCAAGTCACAGGATTTTGCTACACATTACCGGTTCTGTTAGTATCTAGCTCGAGCATGGAGGCTGAGCATAGCCTGATCCTGTTACATCAATGTTTTGACGCTTCCAGGATAACTCAAGCAGATGCGCCTCCTAAATAAATGGAGCAAAACTGTCGTCATAAAGCTGCTTATTTATTACTTCTACAAATGGCTCAGAATGAAACTTTGGGTAAAATTATCTCAAAAATGCGAGATAATAAACTAAAACTAACTTTTGAACAGGCCTCTTCAAGACGCCGAAAAACGAGCGCCCTCATTACCCTGTTCAGTTGCTGAAATTTGTCCCCTTTCTGGAGAGTGATCAGTCATCTCTTAAAGATCGGAGGAAGGCTACAGTTCTACGAATTTTCCAACTTCCAACATCTAGTACTTCTTCCTTACCGACATTGGACGACGGAACACTATGTCCGAAAAAAGCATGTGGAATGTGGTCATTTAGGGGCACATTTTGTCTTTGGGGCTCTTCAGCAGGATTATGAGTTGTGGCCGATTGGTGGTGTGACTACTGTGTGACATTATTTAAAGTTTGTGTGGGTTGTGAAATTAGGAGACGGGTTCGTGGTGAGCAGTTGATGGCACCTCTCCCTTCGGTTTGATTAAAACCTCGCACGCATGTTTTCACGCATATTGCGTCTGACCTCGCCAGCCCTTCAGTGTGGTGATCGGCAGGAGTCATGTTAAGCGCTGGCTCTGTGTATTAGTCTGCATGGTTACCACTGCTGTTCGAATAGAGATTGCGGCCGATTTGACCTCATCATCTTTCATTGACACTTTTTGCAGGTTTTTATGTTCTGCAGGATTTCGCACTCGCTATATTCGAATGGATAATGGGACGAACTACATAGGAGCCAACAATTTGCTGGGAAAAGGAGGTAAAAGAAGCTTTAGCAGATATGAGCTCTTTAACTGACATTCGAAATTAGATGTGTGAATGGTAAGTGCAATGGGAATTCGGCCCACCTGAAGCATCCCACCATGGAGGACTGTATGAGTGGCAGCTTTGAACTATTAAAAAGGCACTTGATGGTATATCCGACTTATCGCCCAGAACTCCTTCGTACGATGATTTTTTAACCTGCTGCAAGTTGGCAGAACACATATCATGAATTGTCGACAATTGACTAAACCAGATAATGACGGATTACCTCCGCTTCGACCTATAGAACCTAGTCATGATTACATGTATCTGTGTGTTGCTCGTCCACGCAACGAATTACGAAAAGGTTATCGCTACACTCAACAAATAGCCCAATTATGGTGGTATCGGTGAGTTAATGTTTATACTGTCAAGCTCCAAGAACGTCAGAAATGGAGAAAGACTCAACGTGAATTCAAAGTCGGTAATCTTACCTTGCTATGTGAAGAGCCAGCTCTACGAATATTAAAATATCTGTTCACTGTCATAACTGACGTATCCCCTAGTCCAAACGGAGACGTACGGACTATTACGCCCGTATGGGCGATGGTCGCTTAAGAACACAAGACAATACAAAAATTGCTTTTATCGATGCCATAGACAATGAAAGTTATGAACTATGGTTCATTGTATGAATCACTCAAAATAAAGGCGATATATTGTTTTTTGTCTTTTGTTAGGTCTAATTATGTTGTTTTTTTGTGGTAAAACTATTGTTTTGATAAGCTCACTAGTATGTGAACGTCATTTACATAATGTTAGAGGGACTTTAACGCGAGCAGACAATTAATTTTTTATGTGGCAACCCTGTCTGAATTGCACGAGGAAGAGGCATTGCACAACCGACTCAGTTGGTAGCTGAGATGGTGAGCGAACGATACTAGAGAATGTAACTTGAGATTCTAAGTTTGGGTGTAGGTTTATGATTTACAGTGTAGTTCTCTGGAGTTCGATAATTCTATTTGTGTTTAACGAAGACGCCGGATTTAACATTTTAAATCCTTGGCATTTTTGTTTGTGCTTTGGTTAAGCTATTTATGCCAGAAAATTGTTCAATATTCACTTTACGATTTTTCAGTAAAATCAAAAAACCTTACAACTGCACTAGGTAGCTATGCCTGCCCTGTACCTTTTCAAGATAAGAATTTCGTTACCTAACATCAAATGAAATTTATCCTCTAGCTTGTTTTGTTTTGCACTGGACTTGTTCACAAAAATTTGATTTGTTTCATATTGCATGAGGACGAGATCTACATGACCTTCTGTGAAAAAACAAGTGAAAAAAATAATCAGCGAAGTGGTTATCTTGTGCAATAAATGTGGTTATCTTTTCCGGAACATATTCTGTGTGTCCCAACTGCCTGTTTTGCTCGAAGGAAGTAGCCCTTATGCTAAATTTTTCTGTAGTTTAATCACGAGTAAAACAGCCCAGCAAAAATGAAACATATTGAAATAGGCTGATACAGGTCTGTAGTGACATTAAAAATTCGGAACACCTTTAAGCTGGATATAGCTCTAGTCGACTGCTGTCAAGCTGGCGTGTGGACGTGTTTAGTTTTGTGAGTGAGACGTTCTAGTTCCAGAAATGTCTGCTTCGAAAATTGATCAAGTCTTGCAGAAACTGGATACTTTGCTGGCCAGAGTTAATACAATGGATACCAGTATCAATAAATTCAACGAACGATTGAGCGAAGTAGAAAAAAAATTGAAAATTTTGATTATGACCTAACAAAGTTGAAGGAAGAAAAAACCGCTACTGCAAGATAGCTGAATGAATGACCTGACGATTAACGTTCACAACCTTATTGAAGATTTAGAGAAGCGATTGAAGGACTGCCAAAAACAAATTTTAGAAAGCCGAAATGAAAACAGGAAAAAATTGCTAAGAAATGAAATGTATAACAAAAGACTTAATATATTGATTCATGGCCTTGAGGAAAATACGAGGTGTACAGGGGAAACCAAAGAAACAACTGAAAAAATGGTGTACAACTTTTTGAATGAAGCTTTAGGAATTGACAACCTCAAAACAATAAAATTTGCAGATGTTCACCGCCTGCCTCAACACCCAGTCTACAGAGCTGGTAAGAAAATGAATCGGCCGGTTATCATCAAATTAACCAACTCTTTCGATAAACATTTAATCTTTAAATCTCTAAAAAATCTGAAATTGTATACTGATAATTGGAATGTGAAGCCAAAGTCCCAACATTACACATATATTACCGAACATCTGCCTCGGGAACTTCAATTACAAAAGAAACGGCTCCTTCCTTTGTACAAGAAAGTGAGGCAAGAAGGAAAAAAGACAACTTGGAAAATTATGGGCGATGAGTATCAACTTTACATTGATGGCGTAAAGCATTAGACAATAACTTTGATTTCTGACTTACATAGGCTTATATTTTATTATATTTTCGTTACCTTCCTAATCTTATCGTTTCACTATTTTCACTGAGGTATAGTGCAAGACTTATCTGCTCTTAATTTTGGAACTGGCCTGTCTCATTGTTATTTGTTTGCTTAATTGAATTGCTTGTCCTGACTGAGTTTCAAACCAAACTATTGGTACCATACATTTTAGAAGTGACAATTCTAGCATGTGTGATGGAATCTCGAGCAGGGATATAATGGATGAAAGGGAGCTTTTGACTATAGATAACAAAATAGATGACCATATGTCTCACAATCAGAATCGTCTAAACTACAGTCTGCATAATTCTTTTACTAGTAAATTCAAAACTTGCTAATTGTATGAGCCTAACACTCAGCTTTCAATCACTGTTAAAAACAAGAACCTATTTTTGTTACATGTCAACATAAGATCAGTGAACAAAAATCTAGATAAACTGAACCATGATCTCTTACAATTGTCTCAGTACCTGCCTGATGTTATTTATCTCTCTGAGACTAAAATTAAAAACCTACCAAGCACTAATATTACCCTTAATAGTTACCACCCCATCGTCGCCGTCGTCGTGTGGTTGGGCATCCTCTTTCGACGGTTTCGATGTTGACGGCGTTGATTTTATGCCAGCGTCGGGTGTCGTCATCCAGTACCAACAGACCTTGTATTCCTTTTGGTGCACGATGTAGGGGGCATGTAGAAATGATGTGGTCTGCAGTTTGCTCAGAGGCACCACACTCACAATTCGGTGAATGAGCAGCGCCCCATTTGTACATGGATGAATGGAATCGCCGTACACCAGTTCGCAGACGATTCAGTTTTACCCAAGATGTTCTAGGCAAATCCATTCCAAGAGGCTTAGGACTGGCCCTGGGAATAAAAGCATGAAGCCTTGATGCACTTTTCAAGTACTCCATGTTCCATACATAATCCATCCATTGCGCTGCGCAAATGTCTGATTCGGTCAGACTATCCAGCAGTTTCTGTGCAGCAAGTACAAACGGGCGTCTTGATTTGAGCCTTCCCTGGTGCACATTTTGTTTCCCGACCAGCTGCTCATGTAGAATATGATCAGAGTTAAGGGTGGCGCGGTTAGCCAGGGAGAGTGTCGCTCCTCGACGGCGAAGCTCAGCTGGCTGGATGCCTGCGAGGATTGGCAAGTAGTCCGTTGGAGTGGGTCGCAGACATCCAGTGACAATGCACAAGGCGTCATTCAAAACACTGTCGATTAGCCGAGTGTGAGCACTACAACACCAAACAGGTGCGCAGTACTCAGCTGTGGAGTAAACCAGGGACAAGGCGGCTGTTCGCAATGTTTTGGCTCCTGCACCCCATCCCGAGCCTGCAAGTCGCCTCAACAGTGTGACGCGAGTGGAAAGTTTCTTGCGCAATGCCTCTAAGTGATGACGAAACGTGAGCGACCTGTCCAGCTTTACACCAAGGTAGGTTGGAGTTGGACAGTATGGCAATAGTTTGCCGTTGTTGAAGATTTTGAGCTCACGTTTCGCCTCTCGGTTGTTTAAATGACAGGCCGTCGTCACCGTCTTAGTGTGGCTGAGCTTCAGCCTCCAAGTCTGGAGATACACTGAAAGTGCCGTCATGTCTTGGCTTAGAGTGCCCTCCAAAGTCTTCCAGTCTTTTGAGGTATGCATCAATGCCAGGTCGTCGGCATACGCATACTTCTGGGAAATTGTGGAAGGCAGATCGTATGTGTAGATGTTAAAAAAGAGGGGAGCCAAGACTGATCCCTGTGGGAGACCATTTTGCAAATGTCGTAATTTGTTTCGCTTGCTGTCACCGATGGAAAAGGTGAAACTTCTATTCGGAATGAGTTCCATAATCATGTGGACCATGTGTTTATCAGGAAGGAGTCTTGGCAGCTTACAGGTGAGGCCACGATGCAACCCAGCTTGCTCCCGAGGAAGAAGCGGGTCGACAATGGGCTCGATACAAGTGTAAATGAGCCTCTCGAGGATCTTGTAGGGGACACAGAGCAAAGAGATGGGGCGATAGCTCTTGGGGTCCTCTACAGGTTTCATTGGTTTGGGGATCGCGACAACCAATGCTCTTCTCCAGATGTTTGGAATTTTGAGGTGGTGCAAACTGGATGAAAGAATGCCACACAGCCAGGATTTCAGCGCAGCTCCAGCATGGAGCAAAAGCTCAGGGCAGATAGAGTCTGGGCCTGGAGCTTTTTCAGGTTTCAGATGTTTGAGGGCGGCTGCAAATTCTGAGGAAGTAAAGCTTCCACAGACATTCACTGCACTTGTTGTAGAGGCCCTACAAAGATCAGACACTTCTTGAGACACAAGCCGGGATGACTAGCGATCAATATCCTCGTATTTGCTGTTATTGACCAGTACTGATGCGATGGCATTGGCTGAAACTGCACAATGCCGAGGGGAGCATCGTGATCTACAAGTTAAGTTGTTTAATATGCTCCATGCTTTACAACTGGAGTGAGAAAAGTCGATGGTTTGGACTGCCTCCGACCATTGTTCCCTGCGTTTTCTGTCAAGCCTGGACAGCAGGGCAGAAGCAGCTCTGCTAGAGTCAGATCCCTCAGGCGATTGCAGAAACATCTGATAGAGGTTCTCACACTCAGCATCCCAACACGGAACGTGGTCGTATCGTCGACCACGTGGGATGCACTTTTTGGCTGCTGTGCTGATGGCACTGCAGAAGTCCTGGTATGCCCGGTCCACATCAGATGTATGAGGTGGCAACAAGCTCTTAGCGAGTTGGTTGGTCAGGGCATTGTAATGGCTCCATTTGGCCTTGCGGAAGTTCCACCGCTTAACAGGCATACTCGGAACTGACAGAGTGTGCCTTGGTGGAACAATGAGCGAAGGTCGATGTTGTGACCTAGGAAACTTCTCTAAAATACGCCTGTCAGGTAAGCGACTATCAGTACCAACACTAACAAACGCCAGGTCCGGGTAGGTGCCAGTGTTCCAGCGGCCTGAGTGGAAAGTGGCCATGTCCTTTGGGTCATGGAGAGGGACAAGACCATTAAGGCTTGCCCAAGCAACAAAGCACTCTCCATCAGCGCTGTTGCTGCTGTAGCCCCAACTCACATGCGGGCAGTTGAAATCACCCGAGTACAGGACAGGGTGTGGAAACACTGGTAGGTCGGTAGTCTGCTATGGTGTAGGTAGAAGTTTGTAAACGTTGACAATTTTATAGCCATCAACGTCTACGCATACCCACTCAGTCTCTGATGTAAACGAGGACTGATCTACTAGGGTCCAGTTTAGTCGCTCATGGACAAATGTAGCAAGGCCGTGTATCCTGTTTAAACAGGACCCAGCTAGTGCAAAGCCTGGAATCACAAGCTTGTCGGTAGAAGCACAGTGGGTCTCCTGTAATAGGATGACGAGTGCCTCAAACTGTACAGCAAGATGGTGAAGGACATTCATCTTGCTTGCAGTGAGGCCTTCAATGTTCAGCTGCAGGATTGCTGGCCTTCGGAGCTTGTTGACGATGTGCCCTGAAGCAGGGCAAACGTTGCCCCGTCCTGAAAAGGACGTTTGCCGGTTAGTAGGCCTTGGCTGAGCATCGGGAAGAGTGGATACCCTTCCGGGTCGGCAGATTTGGTTTTCGGTCTGTCATTGTAACTTTGCAAGAGAAAAGCTTTGTACAGACTTAATCACAGCTCGGGCTACAAGGAAGCATCTGCCATCCGGGCACCCTATCATGCAAGCAAATTCGTCATGTAATTCTGTTGGTGTTGGAGTTTTCGTCGCAGACAATTATGCAGTAAACATCGGAAAGAATGATCTGAATTCCAACTGCGAAGACATTTGGATGCAAATTATAGATAATATAACAAAGAATGCTTTTTTACTGGTTGTGGTGTATCGCCATCCAGGGGGCAATGTTAACAGCTTTATAACCTCATTCAATGAAAAATTTTTACTGCTTAACTCTACGAGTAGATCTAGGTTTTATATTGCTGGATATTTTAACATTAATGCTAACCCTAACAATATATCAGATAGTTCTAACAATTATCTGAATATGCTTTCTAGCAATGGAGCTTATATGCTTATCAATATACCCACACGTGTAAGTGGTGAGTCGAAAACTACTATTGATCACGTAACAACTAATGATATTCATAACGTAATTTATCCTTGCGTATTCTTAAATGATATTAGTGATCATATGCCTGTGGCTTGCCTTGTGGCTAGCGCTCCCAAAAGCAGTACCGGTATGTTTAAAAATAACAGTACGAAAGAAAATTACATATACAGAGATACTAGTCATTTCGATCCTGATCAAGGAGTGTTGTTTTCGCTCGCTACAACTTGATAGTGCTAAATGTAGACACGTGTTTCTCCAAATTTATTGATGTCGTAAAAGAAAATATTGACAAGCACACGCCCCTTAAAAAGGCAACCCGCAAAAAACGCAAATTAATTAACAAACCTTGGATAACTAAAGGAATTTTAATATTTATTAAGAAGAAACAAAAACTGTATGCGAAATGTTATAAAAGTGAATCTGAATTTAAAAAATTGTTGTACAAAATTTATGTGAATAAATTGAGTAAAGTCAAACGTTTGTCAAAAAAACTTTTCTTGCAACAAGAAATTGTCAACTCGAGACATGACATGCGCAAATTTTTGGGAATTATAAAAACCTTACTGTCAAGAAACCAAGAATTGAGCTCGCCTGACTTTGTGAAGGTTGAAGGTACAAAGGTCACTGATAAGAAAGAAATAGCTGACTGTTTCAACAATCACTTTTGCAGCATAGGCCAGTTGTTGGCTGATAAAATTGTTTCATCTAGCTCTACTTCCTTTTGTAATTACTTACAAAACCGTGTCAATGCTTCAATGTTTTTACGTCCTACTTCTCCCACTGAAATTTATAATGTGGTTTTTCAACTAAATTCAAACAAGAGTTGTGGATTTGATGGCATTAATGCTAAGTTAATTATTACTACTTCCAAAGTTTTGTCACCTGTATTATTTATATTAATTAATGCATGTTTCGGCCTTTCTGTTTCGGCCACCTATGCATGCATACTAATGCATGCTTTCTGTTTCGGCCACCTATACTAATGCATGCATGTTTCGGCCACCTATATTATCTGTATTAATTAATGCATATGTGTTTCCCAGTATCCTCAAAATTGCAAAAGTGATACCAGTCTTTAAAGCAGGTGATAAGGGTAGAGTTTCTAATTATAGGCCTATATCTCTACTCTCTGTGTTTTGTAAAATTTTAGAAAAACTAGTTTATACTAGAACTGTTGATTTCCTGAATTCTCATTCTGTTCTAGTTCCAACTCAGTATGGGTTTAGACCAAAATTTTCTACCATTCATGCAGTCTTGGATATTATTACATCTTGTTATGACAATATGGCTATTAATATGTTTACTGGACTTGCTTTGCTTGATCTAGCTAAAGCATTCGATACTTCTAACCACAATATACTGCTTGAGAAACTAGATCATTATGGAATAAGGGGAATTGTAAATGATTTCTTTAAATCTTACTTAACCAATCGAAGGCAAATTTTTTCGATAGACAACTCAAACTCTTCTTTGAAATTTATTAATATAGGAGTCTCGCAAGGTTCGAACCTTGGACCCTTACTCTTTCTTCTTTTCATCAACGACTTGCCTAATTGTCTAGAAAGCGTATCGCGTTTATTTGCTGATGACACGTGTCTACAAGTTTGTGCTCCATCCGTAGAACAACTAGAACTAAAACCTAACTCGGAATTAACTAATATCTGTAAATGGATGTTTGCTTATAAACTAACGCTAAACGCCTCGAAATCTCAAGCTCTTATAATTTCTCCGAAACTTCGATGTTCGCTAGTATATCTGAACTTACAATGCCCTGCTGGTACAATTAAGTCAGTAAATAATGCAAAATACTTGGGTATAACTTTGGATAATCGGTTAAACTGTCATGAACACATCAAAATTACTGAAACCAAAGTTGCTTGCTCAGTTGGAATTTTGAGTAAATTAATATATAATCTTTCTGAATCTGCTATGTTGCAACTTTATTATTCTCTTGTGCATTCGCAACTTATTTATGGAGTAGCCGTTTGGGGTAACACCTTCCCTTCTTATCTTGCAAAATTGACTCGTCTGCAAAACAGAGCTCTTCGCTTCGTTACTTCAAGTGATTGTAACGCTAGTGCTGCTCCCCTCTACCAAAATCTGAATATTTTATCTCTCTCAAAAGTGAACAATTTTGAAATTGCTAAATTTATATTCAATTATAGTGGTAAATACTGGTTAATAACAGCAAATACGAGGATATTGATCGCAAGTCATTCCGGCTTGTGTCTCAAGAAGTGTCTGATCTTTGTAGGGCCTCTACAACAAGTGCAGTGAATGTCTGTGGAAGCTTTACTTCCTCAGAATTTGCAGCCGCCCTCAAACATCTGAAACCTGAAAAAGCTCCAGGCCCAGACTCTATCTGCCCTGAGCTTTTGCTCCATGCTGGAGCTGCGCTGAAATCCTGGCTGTGTGGCATTCTTTCATCCAGTTTGCACCACCTCAAAATTCCAAACATCTGGAGAAGAGCATTGGTTGTCGCGATCCCCAAACCAATGAAACCTGTAGAGGACCCCAAGAGCTATCGCCCCATCTCTTTGCTCTGTGTCCCCTACAAGATCCTCGAGAGGCTCATTTACACTTGTATCGAGCCCGTTGTCGACCCGCTTCTTCCTCGGGAGCAAGCTGGGTTCCGACAGGGGAGGTCCACAGTAGACCAAACTGTTCTACTTACCCAACACATCGAGGACTCATTTGAGACCAAGAAGAAGGCCGGTGCTGTTTTTGTCGATCTGACAGCTGCTTATGACACTGTCTGGCATCGTGGCCTCACCTGTAAGCTGCCAAGACTCCTTCCTGATAAACACATGGTCCACGTGATTATGGAACTCATCCGGAATAGAAGTTTCACCCTTTCCATCGGTGACAGCAAGCGAAGCAGGTTACGACGTTTGCAAAATGGTCTCCCACAGGGATCAGTCTTGGCTCCCCTCCTTTTTAACATCTACACATACGATCTGCCTTCCACAATTTCCCAGAAGTATGCGTATGCCGATGACCTGGCATTGATGCATACCTCAAAAGACTGGAAGACTTTGGAGGGCACTCTAAGCCAAGACATGACGGCACTTTCACTGTATCTCCAGACTTGGAGGCTGAAGCTCACACACTAAGACGGTGACGACGGCCTGTCATTTAAACAACCGAGAGGCGAAACGTGAGCTCAAAATCTTCAACAACGGCAAACTATTGCCATACTGTCCAACTCCAACCTACCTTGGTGTAAAGCTGGACAGGTCGCTCACGTTTCGTCATCACCTAGAGGCATTGCGCAAGAAACTTTCCACTCACGTCACACTGTTGAGGCGACTTGCAGGCTCGGGATGGGGTGCAGGAGCCAAAACATTGCGAACAGCCGCCTTGTCCCTGGTTTACTCCACAGCTGAGTACTGTGGACCTGTTTGGTGTTGTAGTGCTCACACTCGGCTAATCGACAGTGTTTTGAATGACGCCTTGTGCATTGTCACTGGATGTCTGCGACCCACTCCAACGGACTACTTGCCAATCCTCGCAGGCATCCAGCCAGCTGAGCTTCGCCGTCGAGGAGCGACACTCTCCCTGGCTAACCGCGCCACCCTTAACCCTGATCATATTCTACATGAGCAGCTGGTCGGGAAACAAAATGTGCACCAGGGAAGGCTCAAATCAAGACGCCCGTTTGTACTTGCTGCACAGAAACTACTGGATAGTCTGACCGAATCAGACATTCGCGCAGCGCAATGGATGGATTATGTATGGAACATGGAGTACTTGAAAAGTGCATCAAGGCTTCATGCTTTTATTCCCAGGGCCAGTCCTAAGCCTCTTGGAATGGGTTTGCCTAGAACATCTTGGGTAAAACTGAATCGTCTGCGGATTGGCGTACGGCGATTCCATTCATCCATGTACAAATGGGGTGCTGCTCATTCACCGAATTGTGAGTGTGGTGCCTCTGAGCAAACTGCAGACCACATCATTTCTGCATGCCCCTTACATCGTGCACCAAAAGGAATACAAGGTCTGTTGGTACTGGATGATGACACCCGACGCTGGCATAAAATCAATGCTGTCAACATCTAAACCGTCGAAAGAGGATGCCCAACCACACGACGACGATAGCAGTAAATGTTTACCCACAACTTTTGATCGATATTTTATTCTTGCCAAAACATCTCATTCTCAATCTACCAAATACTCAGCATCAGACCTCTTGAGAGTCCCCTTATAATAAAACCAATCGATTGCAACGTTCCATTAACATTGTTGGTCCTAAAATTTGGAATTGAATTCCTTTAAAAGTTCGAAAATCTCGTATACAAAATTTAAAATAGAATACAAAACTTATTTACTAAACACAACTGAGTAGTCATCTAGTACCATAATTATTATGTTAATTTCTTTGATTCCATTCCTACTCCATCCCTTCCATCGCATTTGCTGCCTTCGGTGGGTGTGGCTACTTAGTTTTTTATTTTCTTTATGAGCCGGTTTATTTAAATTTCCATTATTTATCTGATAATATGACAATTGTTGATTTAATTAAATTTAAGTTCAGGAAGGCTGCTTGACGAAGTCCTTTCGCAGCTTTCCTGTTGCTGTTTTCTGATTATTTTTTGTTTTTCTGTAAATGTAAAATTGTTATTTTCAGCAACGAAATAAACAAGCTTGATTGATTGTATTTTAACTCATTACATAATGACTAAAAAAGCAATGTCCTTCCTGGCCTGCTGGATGGGAAGTCATGACGACTTCCTCTTGTTGGGTCGGAGGCTAATATCAGCTCTCCATCACCATTAGTGCAGAGCATTCCAGTCAAATGTACCGTAGAGCGGGACAGCACTATTTCGGGCTATTAGCCCTCATCAGCCGCCCTCAGGTAAGATGCATTAATCTTCCAGATCGAATGATCTTGCCAGGATCACTCATTCCTTCAGATAAATATTTCTTACAGAATTTAACCCTTGTGGTACGTATCCACTCTAATAGCCTGAAACAACGCTGAGGCTAATAGCTGATAGCTGCGCTGAGGCTAATAGTTAATGATGGGGGCTAATAGCCTGAAACAGCGCTGTCCCGCTCTACGGTACGTTTGATTGGAGTGCTCTGCACTGTTGGTGATGGAGAGCTGATATTAGCCTCCGACCCAACCAGAGGAAGTCGTCATGACTCCAATAGGCCAGGAAGGACATTGCTTTTTAGTTAATGCTCTTCACCCTGTCTACGTAAAGGTTTTGACCAGCGCGGTGACGTAAACACACAAGTGGATGCGTACCACAAGAGTTAAATTCTTTAAGATATATTTATCAGAAGGGATGAGTGATCCTGGCAAGATCATTCGATCTGGAAGTTGAATGTATCTTACCTGAAGGCGGCTGATGAGGGCTAATAGCCCGAAACAGCGCTGTCCCGCTCTGCGATACCATTACATAATGCATATTGTGTGAGAACAGATATTGCTCAAATTATTATTCGTTAAATTCACATGCTCCTGCTTAAATTATGATTTATTTTTCAATTTTGCACACTCCTGTTTTCATGAGCAAGCAGGAAACAGCATTGCTATTAATATCTACTTTTTATTCTATCATGCAGATGCAAAGAACACACTTACTGGAATTCTGTTCTAACAATGTCGTTGCTGCGTTGTACTGTATCACCTAAATAAATGAAATTCCGAAGTTCTGAGATTGGTATCAATTGGAGTCTGGTCGCGTACTGCTACACATGGTGACCCTTACATTTGATACTGCTACATTGGTGACCCCGAGGTGCTACAATTGGTGACCCTGTAGCGCAACGGTCAAAAGAACAACGTTCTGTGGTCGAACTACTTCTGGCGTTCCGCGGGAAGCTTGTAACTGAAGAATTTTGATTGATATGTAAGGCAAAAGATTTTCGAATTATTTCTCATTTGTGGTACTAACTGCCTGCTTGCTGCTGGCGATTGATTGCGTCTTAGTCACAGCTTAGTTAGTGCGTGCACTACATTCCTCCCCCGGCTGTTGATTGAAGAAGTGGGCGTGGCTTGTAGATTGATTGATTGAGAGAAGTCCGTCAGCTGATTGATTGATTGAAGACAAGTCAGAAACAACGTCAAAGGTCACTATTCTGTGTGGCCCGGATGGCAGATGCTTCCTTGTAGCCCGAGCTGTGATTAAGTCTGTACAAAGCTTTTTACTTGCAAAGTTACAATGACAGATCGAAACCAAATCTGCCGACTCGGAAGGATATCCATTCTTCCCGATGCTCAGCCAAGGCCTACTAACCGGCAAACGTCCTTTTCAGGACGGGGCAACGTTTGCCCTGCTTCAGGGCACATCGTCAACAAGCTCCGAAGGCCAGCAATCCTGCAGCTGAACATTGAAGGCCTCACTGCAAGCAAGACGAATGTCCTTCACCATCTCGCTGTGCAGTTTGAGGCACTCGTCATCTTACTACAGGAGACCCACTGTGCTTCTACCGACAAGCTTGTGATTCCAGGCTTTGCACTAGCTGGGTCCTGTTTAAACAGGATACACGGCCTTGCTACATTTGTCCATGAGCGACTAAACTGGACCCTAGTAGATCAGTCCTCATTTACATCAGAGACTGAGTGGGTATGCGTAGACGTTGATGGCCATAAAATTGTCAACGTTTACAAACCTCCACCTACACCATTGCAGACTACCGACCTACCAGTGTTTCCACACCCTGTCCTGTACTCGGGTGATTTCAACTGCCCGCATGTGAGTTGGGGCTACAGCAGCAACAGCGCTGATGGAGAGTGCTTTGTTGCTTGGGCAAGCCTTAATGGTCTTGTCCCTCTCCATGACCCAAAGGACATGGCCACTTTCCACTCAGGCCGCTGGAACACTGGCACCTACCCGGACCTGGCGTTTGTTAGTGTTGGTACTGATAGTCGCTTACCTGACAGGCGTATTTTAGAGAAGTTTCCTAGGTCACAACATCGACCTTCGCTCATTGTTCCACCAAGGCACACTCTGTCAGTTCCGAGTATGCCTGTTAAGCGGTGGAACTTCCGCAAGGCCAAATGGAGCCATTACAATGCCCTGACCAACCAACTCGCTAAGAGCTTGTTGCCACCTCATACATCTGATGTGGACCGGGCATACCAGGACTTCTGCAGTGCCATCAGCACAGCAGCCAAAAAGTGCATCCCACGTGGTCGACGATACGACCACGTTCCGTGTTGGGATGCTGAGTGTGAGAACCTCTATCAGATGTTTCTGCAATCGCCTGAGGGATCTGACTCTAGCAGGGCTACTTCTGCCCTGCTGTCCAGGCTTGACAGAAAACGCAGGGAACAATGGTCGGAGGCAGTCCAAACCATCGACTTTTCTCACTCCAGTTGTAAAGCATGGAGCATATTAAACAACTTAACTTGTAGATCACGATGCTCCCCTCGGCATTGTGCAGTTTCAGCCAATGCCATCGCATCAGTACTGGTCAATAACAGCAAATACGAGGATATTGATCGCTAGTCATCCCGGCTTGTGTCTCAAGAAGTGTCTGATCTTTGTAGGGCCTCTACAACAAGTGCAGTGAATGTCTGTGGAAGCTTTACTTCCTCAGAATTTGCAGCCGCCCTCAAACATCTGAAACCTGAAAAAGCTCCAGGCCCAGACTCTATCTGCCCTGAGCTTTTGCTCCATGCTGGAGCTGCGCTGAAATCCTGGCTGTGTGGCATTCTTTCATCCAGTTTGCACCACCTCAAAATTCCAAACATCTGGAGAAGAGCATTGGTTGTCGCGATCCCCAAACCAATGAAACCTGTAGAGGACCCCAAGAGCTATCGCCCCATCTCTTTGCTCTGTGTCCCCTACAAGATCCTGAGAGGCTCATTTACACTTGTATCGAGCCCATTGTCGATCCGCTTCTTCCTCGGGAGCAAGCTGGGTTCCGACAGGGGAGGTCCACAGTAGACCAAACTGTTCTACTTACCCAACACATCGAGGACTCATTTGAGACCAAGAAGAAGGCCGGTGCTGTTTTTGTCGATCTGACAGCTGCTTATGACACTGTCTGGCATCGTGGCCTCACCTGTAAGCTGCCAAGACTCCTTCCTGATAAACACATGGTCCACATGATTATGGAACTCATCCGGAATAGAAGTTTCACCCTTTCCATCGGTGACAGCAAGCGAAGCAGGTTACGACGTTTGCAAAATGGTCTCCCACAGGGATCAGTCTTGGCTCCCCTCCTTTTTAACATCTACACATATGATCTGCCTTCCACAATTTCCCAGAAGTATGCGTATGCCGATGACCTGGCATTGATGCATACCTCAAAAGACTGGAAGACTTTGGAGGGCACTCTAAGCCAAGACATGACGGCACTTTCAGTGTATCTCCAGACTTGGAGGCTGAAGCTCAGCCACACTAAGACGGTGACGACGGCCTGTCATTTAAACAACCGAGAAGCGAAACGTGAGCTCAAAATCTTCAACAACGGCAAACTATTGCCATACTGTCCAACTCCAACCTACCTTGGTGTAAAGCTGGACAGGTCGCTCACGTTTCGTCATCACCTAGAGGCATTGCGCAAGAAACTTTCCAGTGCTCACACTCGGCTAATCGACAGTGTTTTGAATGACGCCTTGTGCATTGTCACTGGATGTCTGCGACCCACTCCAACGGACTACTTGCCAATCCTCGCAGGCATCCAGCCAGCTGAGCTTCGCCGTCGAGGAGCGACACTCTCCTTGGCTAACCGTGCCACCCTTAACTCTGATCATATTCTACATGAGCAGCTGGTCGGGAAACAAAATGTGCACCAGGGAAGGCTCAAATCAAGATGCCCGTTTGTACTTGCTGCACAGAAACTACTGGATAGTCTGACCGAATCAGACATTTGCGCAGCGCAATGGATGGATTATGTATGGAACATGGAGTACTTGAAAAGTGCATCAAGGCTTCATGCTTTTATTCCCAGGGCCAGTCCTAAGCCTCTTGGAATGGGTTTGCCTAGAACATCTTGGGTAAAACTGAATCGTCTGCGGACTGGCGTACGGCGATTCCATTCATCCATGTACAAATGGGGTGCTGCTCATTCACCGAATTGTGAGTGTGGTGCCTCTGAGCAAACTGCAGACCACATCATTTCTGCATGCCCCTTACATCGTGCACCAAAAGGAATACAAGGTCTGTTGGTACTGGATGATGACACCCGACGCTGGCATAAAATCAATGCTGTCAACATCTAAACCGTCGAAAGAGGATGCCCAACCACACGACGACGACCATTCTGTAACGCAACGATCATAAGAACGACGTTGTCTGGTTGAAGTGCTTCTGGTAGTTCCCGAAAAGCTTGTATAACTGTAGAATTTTAATTGATATAGAAGACAATGATTTTCGAATTATTTCTCACTTGTGGTACCAACTGCTTGCTTGAAGCTGACGATTGATTGCGTGTTGTAGTCACAGCTGAGTTAGCACATGCACTACAACCTCATTGGTACAGATTCTTTTAATATATAATTATTTGAATATTGACCAAGTCAGCACAAAGTGAATAAGTCGGCACAAATATCAGCACGAAGTGCTGACTTATGCCGTTTTCATTCTGGAGCATAACTCTCGAAGCAGTGGGTTCAGAGGTGGCCAGCGCAAGTGATAAAAGTTACGCCGGAAGCGCAATCGTTCAAAAATTATTGCACTGCAAGTGTTTCCACAAGTCCCAGAAATTAATTGCACCGCAAGTTCAACTGCGCAAGTTTGACATAAAGTTGAATATAATAATCAGCTATGAAATCCTAGAATATTGCAAAATGATTTCTCAATCTCTAATCTTCATCTTGCGAGTTTCTTTGACGAGCCACTGCTAGCTTTCGGCAATGTTTACAAAATGTACTGTACATATGAAATTCAAAAAAAAAAAAAAATTCAGATTCGATTTTTCCAAGATTTGAAATTTACAAAAGTCTTTAAATGTCGATCACTTAAGGGCCTACTTTTCTGGGCCAGCAAATATTTTTCCATGTGAATATTTTGAACTAGTCATGAGTAATAATGCCAAATAATTTGTTTATCTAATAAATCACAAGCTCTGAAAGTGAAAATTAAGGCATGAAAGGTTAGGGGTGAGTCCCATTAAGTTTCCGATTAAAAAAAATTGTAGGCCTACCAACTAAGTACTGATTGATTAATCATTAATCATAGATGGATGAATCATTAAAGCCAACAAATGCAGTTTGATTGACTGCCTGCGTCTGTTTTCTAACTGATGCGAGATTATAGCTCAGAGTCCCGAAAATTTCACACCTTGAAAAGCTCAAAAAATTTTCACACTTTCACAAGTATTTTTCCACAACAGCTCATTCGTCGAGAAAAGCTGCATAGAATTTTGAAGCATTTTCAATCCTTTCTACAAGCGTAATTAATCATTTTGTTTGTATTTTGCTTGGCCTGATTGTGAAAATTCATACAATCTTTGCAAAGTTCGGCTAATGATTAATTAGTTATTCAATGAATAAGTTTCTTTCTCAATCGTTTTAGTTGCCGATACAATGTTTCTGCGGCAATAGTCCAATAAAGCTGCCACAAACACACATCTTGGAATATTGCAGTAGTATGTCAATTAGTTGTTTTTTATTTGTCGCTCGCAAAACACAGAAACATCATGATTCATAAAAAAAAAACATTAAAAGGAACGCGCACGACCAGGCAACTGGGAGGGACCCTAGAGTCATCGAGTCACAGGTGCCTGAAAGCGAGCAATGCAGTCATGCACGAACATTCTGGAAGATCTAGCTAAGGCTTGAGCGGCAATTACTACAAGAAAAGAGAAAAAGAACACAAAAACGACCTATTCGTAAAAATGATATGCACGCGACCTGGGAAAGAGTATGAAAAGAACTGGAAATACATTGATCACTTAATCACATTCAATAAAGATTTAACTAGTTAAAATGGTTTTGTACTAATAGATGATATGAAGTCACTTTTGAATTTAGCATAAGTCAAGTCTTTAATCGATTTAGGTATACTGTTCCAAATTTTAGCACCTTGAAATTTAAAGGAGCGTTGCAATTTATCAGTTTTAGTAAAATGTTCAGATTGACGAGAAAAGTAAGAAAACATACTGGAGAATGGAGAAGGTAGTTGATTGCAGTGATATAGGTACATAAATTTAGCAACTTTGAACCAGTAAAGATTATTTATCGTAAGTATTCCATACTTTTGATAAACATCAGCTACTGGAGCATTCCATAAACGACCTTTAATTATTCGTATTGCTCTATTTTGTGGAATTTGAAGCTTGTTAATTGATGTTTCGTAAGTTGGGCCCCAAGTTGAAACTCCATACGGTGCATCATATGAGATTGGAAAAGAGGGTAGTATACATTAAGTAAAACGAGTAATTATGATAGATAAAAAATTTCCTAACCTTACCAAAATTACCGCTGCCCTAGGCAGATTGTTAGCGGTATTGTTCAATTTGATTATTAAAATTAAGAATCAAACCTAAGCACTCAACGTTTTGAGTAGGAAATAGTGGTTGCTGGTTTATGAAGAGATTAAGATCAGTTTGAGATTAATTACGGGAATGAGAAAATTTTAATACCTGGCTCTTGGTAGAATTAATTAATAAGTTGTTAGAAGACACCCAATTTTGAGCATTGTTTAGTGTTTTGTTGCAAAGAACTTACGAATATCTTTGCTACTAATCAAAAGACATGAGTCATTAGGAAATAACGTGGAAGGGCAGTTAAGAGCATTGGGAAGATCATTTATATAGATCAGGAACAATAAAGGTCCGAGGATCGAGCCCTGGGGAATACCCAAGTTGTTAGGGGCAGTTTTACATGTTTCGTCATCGTTGCAAACGTATTAAAAGCGATCGGATAAATGATTTTAAAGCAAATTGTAAGCATCACCTCGAATACCATAATGATATAACTTAGTCATTAAAATATCGTGATTAACAGCATCAAAAGCTTTTCTCAAGTCTGTTAGTATAATGCAACTGTGTTGTTTGAGGTTAGCATTATCTAGACATTGTGTTACCGCGTTTAGTAAGGCTAAGCTAGTTGAGCGTTTTTTGCAAAAGCCAAACTGACGATTAAAAAATAGATGATGATTGTCAAAAATTTAAGTAAGCGAATTTTAATATATAGATTTTTCAATAATCTTGGGAGATACTGAAAAGGAGAGAAATAGATCGATAGTGTTTTTTCGTCTTCATTTCCTGATTTATGGATTGGTATTACGTCCGCTTTTTTCAAGCATGTTGGTGACGTACCAAGTGTAAAAAGAAGAGAAGTTAAGTGTGCCAAAACAGGAGAAATAACAATGGCTGCTATTTGCATGTAGAAAGCACAAATACCGTCATCCCCTCTAGATTTATTATTATGTAGAGAATTGATGTGATTAAACATTTCACTAGCAGATGAGGGGCCTAAGAAAATATGAAAGTGTTTGATGACGGAGGTAAAGTTTAACAGATTCGCAATTGATATTATTAGCTTGTACTTTCACAATTTATTTGCCAATGTTCACAAAAAAATTGTTCTTCTCTTCTGCCATATCTCCAGCGTCAGTGACGAATCCATCATTGGTTTTAATTCTGGTGATTGAAGAGTTCTTTTTTTTTTTACGCGAAGTTTTTATTTCTCGTATTGTAGTCCATCTTTTTTGAGGACTGGATCTATTTTCCTCACGTAGATATTGATGACAAATTTGTTTAGACAGCTTTTTAACTCTAGTAAGAAAGTTTGAATAGTCCTTATAGATCAGTTTTTCTGGGGCATTTCCATTACGGAACAAAGTTTTATGCGTTATTTGTTTCTTCCTAATTGATACCAAAATCCCTTTCATAATCCAGGGTTTTCTATAAAGTTGAGCTTTATTTTTAGAGAGTCTAAAAAGAGGAGGATGTCGATCAATGGTATTTCTAACCACATTAACGAATTTAGTAAACATAACGTCAAGATCAAAAGCGTTTTCATGGAATGAAAAATAGGATTGCAAACTAAGATCGAGATCAAGTATTTGGTTAGTCCGACGAAAAATTTAATTGATAGGAAATATGGGCATGGAAGGTTTTTTAGTTTTCACAAATCCTGGCATATGGTCAGTGATATTGATCTTCCAAGATACCCGCCGTCAAGAAAGATTACAAATCGTTTGTTAGTATATGGTCAATACAAGTACTAGCATTGTCAGTTACACGAGTCGAAGTTTTGCTGAAGTGAGATTTTATATTCAGAACACATCAGGTCAGATTCTTTCTCAAGGTTTGTATTAATATTTCTTAAAGTATAACATTTGCTTTTTTCTTGCGTGAAACCGTATGGAGTAATTTGTCTAACTCATCAAAAAAATGCTTGCAGTTAATTTTAGGGTGTCCATAAATAATTGCTAGAATAAATTCACGTTTACCAATCGTTACATCCAGCCAAAGATTCCCACACGCCTCGCATTCAAGTTGAAGGTTCGGAAAAAAATTGAAGTGAATAGGTAGTACATGGTCACTGTTTAGAAAAATAGGTAATCGTTTAGTGGTTCCTTCACAATTGCTTAGAAATTACGAATGGATTCACACTGTGTATGCCAGCCTAACTATTTCATTTGTACAAGCAGTTAAATTTAATAAACATAGATCAAATTAGACGTCATGATGATGATGCCATTATCTGGTGTTGTTCCCATTTTAATGGAGGTGGCCGGATTGACCTCATGGAAATTGCATGCACTCTCTCCATTCAGTTCTGTTGTGGGCATCCTTCAAATTTAGACCAGCCATCAAACGCTCTTCTTCCACTTGCTTTCTCCACGTTCTTTTCAATCGTCCTCTCATTCTTCGTACCTTAGCATTAAATTTAAAGCATTATTTACTACATTAGCATCCCCTATTAACAAAAAATATTGACTTATTGTTAATATCCAAAAAAATTATAACTTTTGTTTCTGCGCTGCAGTTCTAAGTTGCAAACTTGCAATATCGGATTACGACCAACGAGCGAGGAAAATTAATCAAATAAATCCAAGCGACAAAATGTCACTGGCACACTCCCCCTGAAATAGCCCCTTTGCTTAAGGAAAGATTTCCAAGGATCGTTTATCCTTTTATTGTGAAACCTAATTGCTAAAATTGAGTTACGATTGTACAGTAGTGTGTGAATTAATTGGGACAAAGAGAAAAACACCGAAAAATCACAAAAATTGCCCAAAAACGTATAGTTAACCCAAATTATCGCAACAAAGCACTTATAATTTTTAATACGCTCTCCTTTGCCATTGATGATCATCGAAATTCGTGTTGGCATGGAATCAACAAGGATTGAGCAAATATTTTGAATCTCATCATTGTACGGCAAAATGGCTTTCATTCAAAACATAACTTTTCTGCACTCATCCATTTCCCATTTTTGGTACTTTTTAGCCCATGCAAAATACTTCTTTTTTCATAGCAGCAGTTAGTTGCTGCTTCTATCGTGGGCTTCTGGCTTTTCTTCCTGATAGAAGAAGTCTTTTTCTTATGGTTGATGAATCAACGTTGACTTTTGTTGTGGCCAAATCTTTTTGCAGGCCTTTGCTGGTTTTTCTGGAATCTTTCAGACTATCTTATCATCATGAGTGGTAGTTTTTCGTTTTCTCCCACATCGACCCCGACTATTGGTGGTGCTCTGACGTCACAGCAATTTTCCCTCATCTTTAAAATTATCCCAGCACTTGATTTCGACGAATTTAGCTCCTCTCCCATTTTTTGAATTGACATACTTGTATGCTGAAGCATGGCCACAACGTGCGCCCTCTTTCTTGGAGTAATATCCATTATTTTAGAGAAACCAAATTTATCCACATGCAAATATTACAAGAAAACTTTTAGTCACAATGAAGTTCACTCGGTAAATCCAAGCTAAAACAATGATTAAAAGTGAAAATTATGAGTTAAAATATATGTACATTACTGCAAATAGATCACAAAACATACTAATGCTTCTTACAATAACTAATAGAGCTTATAAAGCAAAGTAACTAAAAGGAACTGTATAAAGGCTTAAAAAATAACTTTGTCCCAATGAATATGCACACTACTGTATACTATGGCCCACGTGGCATTATTTAATAACATCAACCTTAAGTATGTACGTATCGCACTGGAACTGCGTAGGCCTACAAAGAATGCTCATTACTCAACTTATGTTTGCCACTACACACCAAGCTAGATTAATTATGGTACAGTCAAAACTCAGTTTTTGAACGCGTCGGTTCTCGACCAAATCGGTTTTCAAACAATAAATTCAAATTCAGACTTCGAACATAAATTTGGATCACGACCAAACCAAGCGAATGCAAACAGACTAATTGCCTGCTACCATCGCTTTAACACAAGGTAAAGACCTCACATGACGACTATGACATCACACAGATGATTCATTACAATAGTTTTGCAACTTTTATGAAAGAGGATACTCCTTCAAAGAAGTGATGTGCAGTAAAAGTGCTTTTACTGCGGCACAGTAGGCTACAGTACTGTATTTTTTTACTGTTTCATTATTAATTTCTGCAATAGTACTGTACAGTATCTTAACCTTTAATGTTTTCGATGTTTTAAAAATAAAAGACATGAAATGTTTTCTTTACAGTATGTTTTTTTTATCATCTTAGCTAGGGTCATTCTAACGTTTGCAATTCTGGCGGTCGGACGTGTTTTGCGAAGCAGTTAAGCACAGGCAACTGTGACAGACAAACAGCAGATTTTCTAGCACAATTTTGTAAAGCTTATTTAGTAAATTACAGCTACTCCTTGCTGCATTAATCATGTCAGTCGAACAAATGTTTGAGAAAATTTTGAACAAACTGAGCAATTTCGAAAAATGGTTTGAAAATATTGAAACAAAATTAGACAATTTCCAGATGAGACTTGAACAAGTTGAGAAATTCTTCAATGCTAAAATCGCTAAAATCAATGAAACCACGACAACTAAAGTTTCGCAAGATGAATTTGTTTTACTTAAGTCTGAGTTCGACAGCTTTGTTGATAGTCGTATGAACCAGGCATTTAACGTATGTCTGCCACACCAACGCTAAATTACCTTTTCTTGGGTTCGATTTGCTAATCTTTAGTCAGACTGGGCCACCACGACGGGTAAACAGCTTGGCCCCGTTTGGGAAATTGGCATGAAGTGTCTTTCCCATGGACACAACGACATTACACCCAGTTCGGGTATTGAACCCTCAACCTTTCGATTGAAGCTCTGGTGCTCTACCGACTGAGCTACGCCGCCGCCTGTTGAAAGTGACATAATCGAAGGACTGATAAAAGAGCTTTTTGATAAACGCCTAAATATTCTAGTTCATGGTCTTGAAGAAACTGAAAGTGTATGGGAGACAAAAGAAAAATCTTAAGTTATATTTGATACGTTTCTGAAAGAGGGTTTAAAGATCGAACCTCATCTGATACATCCCATTGATGTACATCGTTTACCTCAGCATCCTGTCTTCAAAAATCAGAAAAAAATTACTAGGCCTATAATTGTAAAATTAGCGGATTCGTTTGAGAAACATTTGATCATGAAATCACTAAAGAACTTAAAAACTTATAACGAAACCAGATGCAAAGAAAACCATCGAAACCAGAGTCAAGTATTCATCTACGATCACTTGCCCCAAGAATTTCAAAAGCCCAAAAAGCTGCTAATGCCTCAGTTTAAATCAGCTCGAAAAGAAGGTAAGAAAACCTACTGGAAGGCAGAGGATGGCCTGTACTGTCTTTTTATTGACAACGTAAAAACCATCCCAGAACTGTGATTAGCTATTCTGGAAAAATTGTCTAGATAATTATTTTGCCTATTAGATTATATTAATCCAACATCTTTGTGTTTAAATTCGCTTAACTAGTTTATTCTCCAAATTTATTTACAGTTGTGTAACCCTGTTGAAAGCCATACTGTAATTAGATTGTATTATCTAACTCTAAGGCTATGTGATTAGTCTATCTTGCTTCTTATGTTTCACCTGATTTGCTGTTTGTTCTGTTTATGGTTGCTTTGCTAAACGGCTTCTGTTGACCTTACTAAACTCGACTAATTTTAGTTTTTTTTTTGTTTACGCTACATGTTTAACTCAAACGTGCACATACCTTCGTGTCAAGCGGCCACTTAAGACAATAATTTCTCTCACATGCCCTTCAACTTGACTGATCCCTTGTTCGAATCATTCAGTGCTAAGATTAAACCCTGCAATATGTTTGATCTCAATCTTCATGTTTATGATTTTGATAGTAATGCATCTTTTCTGATAATCCATCTTAATATTTGCTCCTTACAAGCCTATTTTGACGACTTCAACCTTTTCCTTCAGAAGTTTTCTCATCCTCCTTCAATCATTTTTCTTTCTGAAACTCGCATAAATATTAACCCCATAATCAATATTAATAGTACATCGAGCTCGTACAGCGCTTCGTCGCTTTCTCGTGATAGGAGGATAAATATGCCAATAATAATAATAATAATAATAATATCCCGAGCTACCTTTTTGTGTATTTCCCCTCCCCTACGAAAGCTGGAGGTGTTGGTGCTTATGTTGCTAATAAGTTAAAATTTTCGAAAACGAAACACTATCGACTTCACGTATCTGATTATGAAGATCTTTGGCTTGATGTTGAACTCCCAGGTATCAAAAACAAATATACATTTGCAGTTATTTATTGTCACCCTCGAAACAACTGTAAAGATTTTCTCGACTCTCTTGATGATAAATTACAATTATTAAACTGAAAGAACTATCGCTTCATGTTAATGAGAGATTTTAATATTGATGTGAATACTAACGTGACACCAACGCGTGACTACCTTCACATGTTGCAATCGAATGCCTGTATTAATCTGATAACAAAACCAACCCGTGTAACTTCAAAAACGCAGGCAATTATCGATCACATTGTTACTAATGATAGTGAGTCTGGCATCACTCCAGTGTTCTTGATTACGGCCTTTCTGATCATTCTCGTATCTACTTTGAAATATCTAAATCTAAACCTAAAACTCGAAATACTGCGAGACATTTCTTTTTTCGAACCTTTTTCGAATTGATCTAGAAAATAAGTTGATCCCCCTAGCTAATGAATTTTACGAACTCCTGTATCACGCGTGAAAATTTTGGTGAGCACTTTAGCGGAGTATTAACTGCCATTTCTGATGTAATCGAAATTCATGCCCCCTTGCAGACCGCCTCCAGAAAACAAAAACGCATTCAATTAAAACCGTGGTTAACCAAGGGGTTTCTTAAATCAATAAAAAACAAACAAAGATTCTACCGCACTTGCTTCCTTAACCCATTTGTGCCGAAAATAGAAATACTTTCAGCTTTGAACTTAAAACTTATATGCGGCATAATTTAGACCTAAATATCTCATTAAAATTTGTTTTTTTGAAATTGGGTGTCTACTTTTTGAGATAAATGCCGTCCTACATATAGGATGCTAGGCAAATCCGTAATCAAAAATTCGTAAATTGCGCGTGCGCACAAAGCGCTTGACTGCGATGCGATGCAATTACGGCATTTCCATTAGTCGTTTCTTTCTAGGTAATAAGTATGCTGATAGCATGAATTACAAAACAAGCTTGTAATATTTTGTTTTATTGAAGTTTTGATTGCACTAAATAACAAAATCCTAAGCAACAGCATGACTAAATTAACCTACAGTCTTCACCGAATGTGATATTCTTTGAAGCATTTTACATGAAGTCCGATGTCAAATTTTTCACATCTTGAAGTGGTTTTTGCATGGCAATGAGCGCAGCGAGTTTGCTTGACTTGAGGTACAACCCAATGGTTATTACCATTATAACGAATATCAGATAGAGTTTGTTGAGGTCTACCTCGCAGTCCTTTATGAGGCGGCTTGGCATACTGAGACAAGTAAGTCCTGGCAATATTTCTTCGAAAGTGTAGTAAATACATCGGATTTTCATCACAAATTTTTTGCAATCGTCATGCATTGTTGATGGAATTATCAAACATATAGGAAACCAGGCAAAAATACCACTTTTACCTCGCATTGCAGTTCGATAGTTTGAAATATTCTGGTCCATTCTGTCAATGCCTCCCATATTTTCGTTGTAGAGCTTGACCAAGTATGGCTGTTCAATTTGCATACGCTTCTTTTCAGAGCATGAATACCGAGAAGCGTTAGGAATGGGGTGAACTCCCGCCGCATTTGAGCACAAATTTACCACACTATTGTCATTCCATTTGCAAACAATTACACCACGGTTCGTATCGGTTTTGAAATCGTAGTTGTCTCTTCCTTGTTTTTTGCAAAGCAACGTTAGAAATCAGCGGGAATTTTTCGCTTCTATTTCCACGATTTGTTCCTGTTGCTTTCACAAATTTGGCTTTCAACGTCGTTACCAGTTTTAAGCTGTTGAAGAAGTTATCGTAGCATAAGTGGAAAATTTTTCTGCCAATTTAGCTAAAACATCCACAAACTTGGTGACTAGATTTCCTCCGAGCCCTAAGTTATTTTCTTGTGTCCGAGATGAATCAACTTTGTCTTGATAAGGATCAAACCAACCCAAGTACCCCAGCGGAGTGGTACCACACCAAATCTTGAAACCAAAGCGCATAGGTTAACTGGTACCTCTCAAAAACTGCTTGCATCCATGGCGCCCATAATACTCGCACATTGACTCGTCAAAGCTGTGAAACTCTTTATTCGGCGCATATTGTTGAAACTTTTTATTCAGAAGTTTTATTAGTGGTCTGACCTTCGCGAACTTATCCAAGTCATCTAAGCAACTGTTGTCAGCTAAATGAAGGTTAGCAAAAATTGCTTCAAACTTATCTCTTCTCATAGCATTTGCGACTAGGGCAATGATGCGTGTCAGTAGCATTTTCCCAAAAAAGTCTACGTCTTACTGGAGCAAGATATCCAGATATAACCAATATTCCAATAAAACATTTTATGTCATTTTTGTCCACAATCAAGCTTCGATTCTTTTCAGAAGCATATCTATTTGTTTCTTCTACAATCAGATTAAAAATTTCATCATCAAAGAAAAGTTCAAAGTAGCCTTTTGGGGTTAGCTTTTTAGCGCGTAATACTTCAATGATGGTATCATCTGGCACCCACTCCAGTGAGTCACTTTTCAGATCTGTTTTGGCCCAGGACCGAGATGGTGTATCAGTTTGCTTTCTTCGTTTCTTTTTTGGTGGTTCTTCAACAGTCTCTTGAACTTTGGTGGTTCTTGAACTATTGGAGAAAGCAATCAACTTTGAAAACTGCACGCAGCTTTATTGTTAAGATCAATAGAAATGCTTTACAATTGATGAAAAATAATTTTATTGGTGTCAAATGACCTCATTGTTCAGATAATTACCACTTATCAGAGTGTAAGCGTAAGAATCGCGGTTGGTATCTAATGCTTGCTTTTGTACAGAGTGAGTATCATTGCCGCTGCGGGAGCGCCATTTTGCTATCGCTGGTGCCTAGCGACCTACATATAGGATACCGATATTTGAAACAAAACATACCGAAAACGGTAGAGAAAATAAAATAGCAAAAATTATTTTAGAAATGGCTGTTATATATAGAATAAATGCAACAACAAAATTTTTTCCAAACTTATTTGCAATAATGTGATAATTTAAAGAATTCCAAGTGCTCCTTAATTTTTTTGGCCGAAGCAAAATTGCGCGTTTTCAAAAGCACGCCATATTGTAGCCGGAAATAATTTTTTCAAAAATGAAAATGAAGTTTGCTCAAAAAATACTCATAGTTGCATTACAAGTTCATCTACCTCCATAAATGGGATGTGCGAAGCGCAATTTCAGGTTGAGTAGGTGTCCTACATGTGGGACGCTGGGCATAAATGGGTTAATGGAAATGATTTCGATAAAGCTTTTTTTTACAAATCTTATGCTAACAAATTAACGAGAGTGAAAGTCTTAACCAAGAAACTGTATCTTGGCACTGCCATAACCGAAAAAAAAGATAACCCCAAAGAACTCTGGAATCTTATTAAAAATGTGGTCAACACCAAAACTTCATCTAATCTAAAGCATTCTCCTTCAAAAATAATTATTGATCATGATATAATTGAAAATCCGGTAGAAATCAGTGATCACTTTAATAATTATTTTGTAAACATTGGCCATTCCTTGCTGAATAATTCTGATATTCCTGATTTTAAATCCAAATCGTTCACTACTTACCTATCTAATTCAGTTTCTCAAACTATTGTATTAAGCCATCCATTACCGCTTGAAATCTATAATATTATTAAAACACTAGATCACAATAAAGCCAGTGGTGTTGATGGTATATCTTGCTTCTTTCTTCTATTGGGTGCTGAAGTCTTAGCTCCTGTTCTTTCCCTGTACTTTAGTGCTGCAATCGATCTTGGCGTGTTTCCACATAAGTTTAAAACTGCAAAAGTAATTCCAATATTTAAAGCCGGTGACAAACAAATTCCTTCAAATTACAGACCAATTTCCCTATTGCCTAATTTATCCAAAATTCTCGAAAAATTCATTAAAACTCAGCTCGTAAATTTTTTTGAAAAGCATAATGTGTTTCATCCTTCCCAATATGGTTTTAGAAAAAAATGTAGCGTAATTCATGCCTTACTTGACGTGACAACCAATGCTTATGCCGAAATTCAATATAAAAAGTATACAGCAATTATGCTTATGGACATTTGAAAAGCATTCGATACTGTGTCTCATAAAATTCTGCTTTGTAAGCTTCGACATTAGGGCATACGAGGACCTGCATTCTCTTTGATTGAAAATTATCTCTCATCACGTGGTCAATTTGTCTTTGTCAACAACTGCTCTTCCTCTTCCAAACCTATATCTGTTGGCGTCCCTCAAGGCTCTATACTAGGACCTGTACTCTTCTTGATATACATGAATGACTTATATAATGCTACTTTTAGTAGACCACGTCTATTCGCTGATGATACCTACTTTATGGTTAGCGAAAAATCTATTTCGCTGCTGGAACGATCATACAATTCAGAACTACACCGACTGAAAAAATGGTGTGTCGCCAACAAACTGCAGATTAATTCTGACAAATCAGTTTTAATGTATATACCATTTAAACTTAACGATTCCCTTCTTAAACTGAATATTGCCTATGATGATGTGCTAGTACCCTCTTCGAAATATTTAGGAATATAAATTGATAGCAAGCTAAATTTTCAACCACACGTAAAGATGATAGAAAACAAATTGGCCAGATCTATTGGAATACTAAGCAAGGTTCGTTTCCTATTCCCCACCTCTACCCTACTTCTTCTCTACTTTGCGCTTATTCACCCCCATCTTTTATTCGGTATTGTACTGTGGGGTTCCACCTGTTCCTCTTACCAATCAAAACTTCAAATTTTACAAAACAAGGTCATTCGCATTATTTCAAATTGTAATCGCAGAACTTCAATTACTCCCTTTTACCATAAATTAGGGATACTTAAAATCCCCGAATCATATAAATTTGAAATTGCTAAACTTATGCACCAGCACTCCAAGCAAAACCTTCCTCCTACATTATCGAATGTATTTAAACCACTTTCAAATATCCATAACCGTATTACAAGATCTGTCTCGCTGAACCTTATTTATGTTGAAAAATTTTCTACTCTAAGATGCCAAAGATCAATAAAATATCAAGGAGCTAAAATAAGGAATGCTATCCCATTGGAATTGAGAGATCAGTCCTATTGAAACTTCAAGTTAAACTACAAAAAATTTCTGCTTGAGAGGTATCAAATATGCACTTAATGACACTTATGTGATTTTTCTTTTTTTTTCTTTTTTTTCTACTTTTATGCTCTTATTCTTATGCCCCTCGGCGCGACAGCGTCTTTTCATCTAGGTGGCCTCTTGACTTGAAGACCTAAATCGGTCACTTCGCAGTCTCCTGTGTTTGTTATTTTACGTTATCGTTCGCGTGCATTCACAAATAAATTACTACTACTAGGAAATCCTTTGTTAAAATAAAGCACAATCTATTTCTACCCATTTTTATTTATGGTATACACTATCGAGTACAGTTTATGGTGTAAAATACTAAGAAAATACTTTACAAAAGTTGTTTTCTAGACTTGGAACGGATTAAAATTATTTGCATTAATTCTAATGGAAAAAATTGTTTTGGTTTTTGAACAAATCGCTTTTCGAACAGCCTTCTGGAATGGATTATGTTCGAAAACCGAGGTTTGGCTGTACTCTGTTTAGGTCTGCTTAAAAATAAGCTAAATCCTCAAGCTTCATACTTGTGTAGCTTTGGTAGAAGAAAAAGTTGTGTCTTTATTGGCAAATAGAAAAATAGCAAGTTAGCAGCTATGCACAAATGCCAATGATTTCGATGAAGCTTCAACTTGGCGTTTTCTCAACTTTTACGGTTACAAAATTGACTCCATGAGTTACAGCTCAGATGGCCGAGTGGTAAGAGCGTCCACCTTGGGAGCGTAGACTTGGGTTGATTCCGAGTCGGGTCAAACCAAATGGCTGTAAAATTGGCATTCACACTTTCTCTACTTGACGCTCAGCATTAAAGGGGCAGTGTGGAGAACAAGCCGGCAAGTTTACTTGTTAGGCTGTTGGGAAAGGCACTTATCGGGATTCCCCTATCTTGGTGTGGTAGACAGATGGCTGGCAACTCTTAAGCAGCTCATATAGCGCATTGATCGCTTTCTTGTGGTTGGAGGATAAACATGCAACTAAATGCAAAAATACTATTTTCAGCAAAGATGTTAAGATTGGAAAAACATTTGAGAAAAAACGTTTCAGGAAAAAACACCTGCTGTGAATCCAATCAAAATCGGCAAAGCATTTTCAATACCACCTGCTATGAATCCGTTCAACGATTTGCAAGCAGTAGACGAATCGTAATTGCTTCTTTGACAAGCTTTTTAAAACCTTTTTAATGTTTTAACTTTAATCAAAGTTTATTAAAAAACAGTAATTTTAATCTTATACGAATTGCAATTGCGCTCAAAACTGAAAAGATACTTGCAGCACTGCAAGCGTTATTGCGAGTAAAATAGTTGCGGCGCAAGTGCCCATCTCTGAGTGGGTGTAATATCCCCGAATTGCATCAGACGATAGCGTTGACCCAGCGAGACTGAAAATCTCATTTTTGCCAAAAAGTGAGCACCCAGTTTTTTTTTACTAACTTGACGAATGACGATATGTGGTGATGTCAGGCATGCAAACCAACGTTGTTTGCTGTTGCTGTGGTTTTCAAACCAGCAAAACATGATGTGATGAGAGAGATCTTCGGAGAAAAATTTTCACATTATTTTCATTCACTGCTGCCTGAAAGCTTCTACATTGTTATAATAATTTTATTAAAACTCCGTGATTTTGTGACATCCATTTCTCAAAATAGTGATTTTTTGAAACCAATTTGTACTTGTAAATTGAACATGAGATGAGCTTTTTTTGCAGTGTTTAGTTGTTCCATAATGGTAGTGATGGTATTTCATATTGCGGTATGTGTTTTTGTTTTTTAGTTGCCCTTTTGCCAGTTACATTCTTTGCTCTAATTCATGCATGTAGTTACACCAGACAATTACTGGACATGCATGGATCTTGCTCCTACCCTTTGTTACGTAGATTTATCAACCATGTAGCAAAAAACCAAGCCGGAATTTATCGATTCATTGCACTTTGTGAAGCACTGATTTTTCCTACAATTGTGCTCATGACTTTGTGGTAAGTGTTAATGCAAAGTTGCTTTATATATGATAGTTAAGTTTTCTCTTCCTAATTGTTAGATTGTAAATTACCACATTTTTTGTTTGATCAATCTATTCCATAGGAACTAAAATTTTGTTGTGGATGGATCGCTAACATTGTAGGCATGTGACAGCCCTACAGTTTGTATGCCCAGTTTTACTTGCTGCACCAGAACTTTGTCGTATGGGAAGCGCAAGGTATTCCAAAAGTGTTGGGTGCATTTTGAAATTAAATATCTCAAAAACTATTGAAGATGTGAAAACGCATTTGGTAAGTTCAGAAAGCTTGTGATCTCAATTTTTAATTGGAAGGTTCAAGGATGCTTAATGTGAGTCCATTGGTCACATGACGCACATCAAATTAATAGTCAAATTCTTGCCAAACGCGTCTCAGCTTTGCATTGTCAATGGTTGCAATAGCTTCTGTTATTTGTGCCTTCAGCTCATCCATGTCTCTGTAATAGGGGACACATAGGCCAATCCTTTCACGAATCCCTACAAAAAGGAATCGCATGGTGTGAGATCTGGGTTGCCAGGATATGAGATCGTGATCATTCTGCCCAAACCGTTCAATCCATCTGTCACAGTGAACGCCTTTTTTGAATGAGTGAACGCCATTAATGGGTCTGAAAAGAAATAAAAAAATCAATAGCCTCACAAAAAAACTTAGTGATTAGCTTAAGAATGGCACAACTTTTATCTTACTGCCATAGTTAAGGAGATATGGGGGATTCAAATGTGCCCAAGACTTTTGGAAGACCTTGTGTAATACATAATGTTTTATGCAGTTACGTGATGAAAAATATCAGCGCACTGTAGTCAATTCCTGCAATGCTAGTAAAGTCAGTTTTTATCATTCATTGATGCAAATCTTCCCGTTTTTCGGCAACTTTTGCTCATTTTATTTCTCAACACAATGAATAGTAATTTGGTAGAAACATACTTAAATTGGAGGGATCTACGAGTGTGAAGCTTGCTTTGTACCTACAAAATTTGTCATGTTAAAAAAATTAATTTACTTCCTGACATGCGCAGTGACACATTGTTTCGAAAGGCTTGTTTGTAGAATGAGCTTCGGTCAACATTTTGGTTCATGTTAAATTTTTGTATTTACCGAACAGTTTTGAATCAGTCTTGTTCATTTTTTTTATTGTTGGAAATGTACAATTACGAATTTTGTGGTGTTAAGGAATTACGGTTTTACCTGCTTGATAACAAACTTTGCGTAAACATTGGTTTTATAACCTCGCATGCTGTCCAGGTTTGAACTTTCGCGTGGTGAATTGCAGCAGTGGCGGCTCGTGAAGTTTATTCTTGGAGGTGCTGCAAATATAGGTTTTTTATCAAGCAATAGGATTCTTATAAGTTATAAGCTTACCTAAAAACAACCACATTGAGTGTTAGTCCAATACGCTCCGGCTAATTTTTAATTCACCACTAAAGAGCTGCAGTTCATAATGGGAGTATTCCGCACGAAAGTTTAATTTGCTATTATCACATCGTCAAAATATAACGAAGTTGGTAACTCTTCAAGGGTCATGATTTCAGGCAGCTGGAGCCCACGCTTATACAAGGTTGACGGCAAAATCGCCCAATTAAGTTTACGTCTACCGCACAAACATTGACAATGTAGATGTGTTTTGACAAAAGCAAATACGTCAACACCAGCAAGTTGGCGTGGTGGTAACAGACATCGCTATCGGTGCGGGAGGTCTGGGGTTCCATCCCTGGGTCGGTCAAATCGGATGCAGCGTTGCCAACGACTCGCCACCACTGCGATGATTCTTCGTTGTTCAAAGCTGTGTTGCCCAGACACTAAGCCTTGGAGATGGCCACGTCACTCGTTACACGCTTCGGCGTAAGCCTCACACCAAATCATTAATTTGTTTTTTTTTTTTTATTTGATTATCGTTAATCATTTTTTCCAAAGACAAACAACAAAGCTTAGCTAGGAGTTGAAACAATAGCTTTGCAGCAAAAAAACAGTTGAAAACGACGCTTCTAACCACTACGCGACGCTGCAGACAATACCAATTTGCTGAGCTTACAGAAAATGCACTGAAAATCAAGATCAATATGTTTTCAAAAAGCACACAACATTTACCAGCTGCTTGGCCTAGTGTTTCGAGCGTTCGCTTTGCAGCTTGGAGACTGGGTTCGATACTTGGTCGAGTCATACCAAAGACTTAAAAAATGATATCCATATAGCTACCCAGCTTAGCGCTCAGCACCAGGGTGAGCGAGGAGAATGAAATGGTGATGTGCAAATTAGTCGTGTTGTAAGTCAGTCCTGGTGCTACAAAAACCGTAGCAGTTAAAAAGCGCCTAAAAACAACCTAACATTTCATTTGTCGGTGAAACAGTCGGTTCTCAGTTTCTTTTTCGGCAAACGCTTTTTCAGAAAACTTGAGCATGTATATAGTTCAGCAACAACACTTGGTAGCTAACGTTATTTTCCTTTCACCAAATCCACCAGCTCATGCAAGTAAGGCGGCGAGTTTTGTCTCGTGTTTTTTACGTTGTTCCACTTTCATCGAAAACAATTGCTGCTTAAAATTCCATGCGAAGTTGCGATTCAGCATTAGAATTACGTATTTTTCCAATTTCATTGTTACTGAGCATCATCATGAAACTTGGCCATTGCCTTCGTCATCGCATTCTTTACCCACGGTTTCATTGCTCTTTAGAACCATTTAAATCCACGCAGAAAATCACCAAGAAAACCAAAACTTGTACGTTTTTCGCGGATGTATTTTTTATATGCATATAAAATCTTGAGATCAGGCTTACATAGCAGGAGCAATGCAAGAAGTACCAGAAGGCTTTGAAGTTTGATCTAACTCGGTGAAATTCATCCAACATGTTAAGTCCAGTAAGTTGTACGAACAAGCTGGCGATAGCCTATGCTTAGAACATGTTCGTTTTTTTCTTAAAAATCATGCTCGGTATGCTCATAAGCGTTATGCTGACAAAAAAAGGTGTTAATCAGTTTATGCAGAATTTTTTCGTTTTGCATCACGTATTACTGCATTTTCAAGTAAATGTTCGTAGCTTTGTCTTCTTGATTTAGTGCGATGGTAGGATTGGTAGCTTTTTGGAGAATCTGCATATAAACAGTTTTTAAGTTTACTCGAGATATTTTTTATTTTTCTATTTATTTGCATATTTATCCTCCTATCGTGAGAAAGTGACGAAGCGTTATACGAGCTCGCTTAGCAGTTGCCGCCCATCTGTCTACCACACTAACATGGGAGAATCCCGTTAAGTGCCCTTCCCAATGGCACAACAAGTGAAATTGCCGGCTTGCTCCACACTGTCCCGTCAATGCTGAACGTCAAGCAGGGAAGCAGTGAATACCAATTTTTAAATCATTGGTTTGACCCGACTCGGAATCGAACCCCGAGTCTACCGATCCGAAACAGACGCTCTATCTACTCGACCATCTGATCGGTATGAAACATCAAGGCAATGGGCCAATCACAAAGCTAACATTCAGATTTTAGAAGACTCAATTTTTGTGACTAATTAATTCAAAGGTCAAGAAACTGTGTAACATCAACAACGCTACCAGCCATATTTAAAGCATAAGCAAGTTAAGCCTGGAGATTACTTACCGAGAACTTTACAACATATGAGCCACAGACACAAGTCAGCACCCTTTGAAAAGACACTACATTAAAAGCTACAGTATTATATATAATTAACAAAGCATGTACCATTTTTTGTATCATCTGTCACACAAAATGAATGTCAGTTAAAAAATAAATATTAGCAACAAAACACAGCAGAGCGAATATGCATAAAGCTAACAAAAATCCAATACCGAACCGACCTTCACACATCAGTACCGTAGGTCGTAAAAAAAATAATAAAAGTCAATAAATGCAGTAAATTGGGACGAAAATAGCGTTAGGAAAAACAATAGCAATTCTCACAACTGGACGTTGCGACAACAGCTGTCATCATCACCAGTGCATGATTGGCAGACTGCTGATGATGACGGTTGAATCTCTCTTGTCGAAACGTCCAGTCATGATAATTACTGTGACATTATTTTCCTCCCAAAGTCAACAAACATTCAGTTCTTTAGTTTCTCTCAACAAATGTTATGCAAATCACTTATTTTATCTCATGCAAAAAACATTGGTTGCTAAATGCTTAACAAATGGACGCGTTTCACTTGTAAATCAAATTAATTCTCCTGACTTTCAATCTAGCAAAAAGATCAATCACTAGCTCATTAAAATCCTTAATCGCTGACATCAACTTGCTTTCAATAGAAACCATTGCTAAAGCTGATAATCGATCAGTGCTCATTGTACTCCTCAAAAAAGTTTTGATTCGCTTAAGAGTAGAGAAACATCGCTCTGGTTCAGCAGTAGTCATTGGTGTCGTCAACACTATCTTCAACAGCTTGACTACTTCAGGAAATATCTCCTGCATTAACTCATCGCAAGACAAGCTCACTAGCAAACCTAAAAGGCTTTTGTCAAGGTAGATATCCCTTCTGGAATACAAGATACACAGCTCATTTTGCAGCTTTGAACTGTTTACCATTGGATAGGCCTCTGCACAGTTTTCCAATGAAGCTGAAGGAAATAACTGCAGGTATTCGGAAGCATTTTCAAAACGCAGCAACTTGCTAGCTTCCAGATGGCCCGTAAATCTAAACCTTTCTTGGCACTGGACGAAAATTAAGTCGCACACCTCTTTTGCATCTCTAATTTTTCCATCATCGCATCTTCTCTTTAGTATTTCAGTATACATAGACGCAGGGGATAAGTTGTCGCGCACTTGTTGAATTGCGCCAGAAAATGCTGTCAAGTGTGAAGCAGCTCTCACTGCATTTACCGAAGAGGACTGCAGCTGTGCAAATAAAATATCAACATGTGGCATCACCTTATAAAAAAACTCTGACCAAAATAGAAAATTCGAATCCAGTAACATTCGTTTTATGCCGCTTGCTGCACTTCCAGTAATAGCAGAGTTTGACGATTCAAGCTTGTTGCAGCATTCGATCAGCGAATCTTTTAAATCAAAAACTGCTCGGACGGTTCGACTTTTGAAGTTCCATCGAGTAGCTGACGAACCTGGAATTCGACGGTGAACAATTTCTTCCAGCACAGCCATCCTTTGAGGAGAGTTGGAGAAAAAAGTCGGAATGCCTAATAAAAACAAATTTTGCGGAGACAATTGGACTACAAGTGAAAAAAGTACTGTCAACTAAAGCTAAATGTAAAGCTTTCACTTCGCACAAAACCTTATCTAAAATAAAATTTACCTCATCATTAACTACTACTAAAGAAGTGTATACCTGATAAATTGCCGAAAAATATCCTTGTACCTCTGAACTAAAACTAAATGTTAAGCTTTCACTTCCCACAAAACTTCATCCAAAATAAAATTTACCTCATCATAATAACTACCGTACTACTAAAGAAGTGTATATATACCTGATAAATTGTTAAAAAATATCCTTGCACTTCCATTTTGAGAACAAGCTTTCTGCATAATCAAATTGAACTGGTGAGCATAACAATGAATAAAATGAGCAGTGGGATATTGCTCTTTTATTCTAATCTGCACACCTGTTCTTGATCCGCTCATAGCAGCTGCACCATCATAAGTCTGTGCCACAAGCTTACTATGATTATTTCCCAAAACTTTGTCCAATTCACCCAGTAAAATGGAAGCCAATGAAGCAGCTGTCAAATCAGGAGGATTGAAAAAACCCCAAAATCTTTCCACAACTTTGCCCAGTGCTTCATACCGAAATACAATTACCATTTGTGTTCTATCATGCACATCTGTCGTTTCATCACACATGACAGCCAAAAAATCCGAACTTTCAATTTCAGATCTTATTTGATTCCTGCAAAGATCCAAAATGCTCTCCAAAATATCATTTTGAATAGTCTTTGATGTTCCTTTGAAGATCAAATTAGACTCCAAATGTGCGCGAAGACTTGAATCAATTTCACACGCAAAATCAACAAGGCCGCGGAACACTCCAGGGTTTTCTGACTCATTTGTTTCATTGTGTCCTCTTAATGGTAATTCATGCCTTCCACAAAATTTAACGCAATCAATGATTTTTGACAAAATCTTTCTGTTTTCTGCAACTTGTTTGTTGTGACGAGCCAAAGAGATTTTATATTCTGCATCCAACTGCGAAGCAATGTTAACTGAACCCAACAAAGATAAATTTAGCATGTTATTGACATGGGATTTTGAAGCCTTGTGCTTATCAATTTTTCGTGTAATGTGGACCAAATCCTTAATATCAGTTTTTGTCCATGCTGAATCCCCTCCAAATAACAAACAAGGAAAGCAAAATAATGCATTTTTTTTATTGCAACCGCATAGCCACACATTTTTGGAATATAAATCTGCATTAAACTGCCGGACATAGCGTATTTATTCGAGTATAACGCGCAAAATTTTGCACTAATTTTTAATCAAAAATTTAGGGTGCGCGTTATACACGCGAATTTGTTGAAATTATTTTGGATTATCGTAGAATAGTACTATTGCGTGACTATTGCTTATATGGTTTTAGCGAATACGGATGCGTGCGCTCGTGCATGCACACACTAATGCGAGACAATTTCGTGCACGCACATGTGACAGCTGAGCGTGCATTGGACATTCCCGATGCGCAGAGAGAAATAACTACGCGTATCGTTCTAGCGTACTCGACAAAACCATTGTTTCTTTATTGCGTTCGTGGAGTACGCGCTCATTGTTGCTTGGTCTGAGCTGAGAAAAAGTGAAAAAAATTTTATACCAATTTTAACTCAAAAAATGAGGGTGCGCGTTATACATGAGTGCGCGTTATACTTGAATAAATACGGTAAGACTTTCCTCGACTAGATGCAGCTTTGCTAATCATCAAACTAGGAATTGGTCTTCCTTTGCCTTTCAAATCAATTTTTTGCTGTAATGTCAGCCTGTCGAAATTAATGCTTTGTAGATATTAAACCATATTTTCTTCCATTCTCACCCAACTACAACGTTTACTACCAAACAAAGCTAATAAGAATCCTTATTTCAGTTTGAACTCCCAAACACAGCTAATTGAAAGCAAGTTACTGTTGAGAATGGGTAAACTAAATTATGCATATATACCATATATTGCTAGTCGACTGAACAATTACAATAAAACAACACACCAATAACGTTTAAAAGTGATTAGATTAGATTATTTGCATTTATTATTTATCCTCCTCCTATCACAAGAAAGCGATGAAGCGCTACATAAGCTCGCTTAGGAGTTGCCAGCCATCTGTCTACCACACTAAGATGGGGGAATCCCGTTAAGTGCCTTTTCCAACGACACAACAAGCAAACTAGCCAGCTTGCTCCACACTGTCTCTTCAATGCTGAACGTCAAGCAGGGAAGAAGTGAATACCAATGTTTAAGTAATTGGTTTGACCAGACTCGGAATCAAACCCAGAATCTATCGATCCAGAAGCAGACACTCTATCCACTCGGCCATCTGATCGGTTAGTGGAAAAATCCAAGCTCGTTACATTTACAGTAGAACAACTGCTGACCCTTGAGGTTGGATCACTTGCTTAACAGTTAAGATTTAACCGACTTTTAAATCAGTTAAGTCATGCTGCTGATAAAGCTGAAAATTTTTAAAAAAGCTAACAAGCTTAATGTCTAATGCTGAAAAAGTACAGGATTGAAAAGGGATTATCGATATAAAATTGAGCGAGAAGCTGTAGCATTGCAATAAAACCTACTCTGTAATCAAACTTTATAATATCATATATTATATGTATATATATTATATATACAATATAAAATTTTTATTATAATGTGATAGCTAAATAAACATGCTAAGTATCATAAACACCAACATTATCAAGTTACATGCATATATAAACTCTTTAGACATTGTAACCATCCCTTTGAGTTTGAATAACTGTGAATACATACAATTTTAGTACAAAATATCTCTTATCTGAGCACTTACTGTCATTTGGTAAATTTGAAATACTTAAAACCGTTTGAAGTAAAACAAAAATTATATACATAAAATTTTTAAGATGTTAAAGTCAGGGTGAAGCGTAGCCATTTTAGCCAAATTTATTTTCAAAAAATAACATCAATGTTTCTAAACCCAACGCAGAAAACTTTTTTTTGCCAAAGTTTCTAGTTTTTGAAATAATCACGAAAATCTGTTTTAACTTCATCAAAAAATTATGATGTTAGAGTAGTCAAAGAAACAAGAAAAAATGCCAATTTTGACTACTCTGGCATTATAATTTGATGGAGTTGAAATGAATTTTTTTAATTATACCGGTATATTTCAAAACTGTTTAGCAAAAAAATTTTTTCTGCGTTGGTTTTAGGAAAAATTAGTTATTTTTTGAAAATAAATTTGGCTAGGCTTCACCCTACCTCTAAGTCACTTCATAAAACTTTTGGTTAGTAGTATGATATCTCTTTGGTTTTGGCAGTGTCTCTATGCAAATCCTGCATTATGCAGTTTTTCATTCCAAATTTCGAAAACAAATTTAGGCCTAGAGCACAGAGCAGACCAGCATACACCAAATTCCAAGTAGCTAATGAAGGTGTTTCCTAATTAATTACCGGTAACGGTAAAAAGTAAAATTAAATCTTTAACTCAACTGGATTTGGCCAGCAGCCGGTACTTTTGTTAACACTTCATATATCCATGTTATACCTTTTATTGCTTCATCCATGTTATACCTATTATTGCTTCATCCAGTTGATAAAACTTAGCGCTATGTTAGATAGTTGGTCTATTTGCCTTTACTACTTACCAGAAACCTGTGCTAATCTACCGGTACTGACCTAATCGCAGCTCCTCCGGCTAATCTACCGGTACTAGCCTACCATTGACCGCACATGTAAACTACTGGTATTCTTCTAAGCCTAGCTGGTAACTAGTACTATAGTCTGATAGCCCAACTACTGGTAACCTTTTAAGCCTAGCAGCAAATCAGCATCCAAAACTGGATAACTTAACTCTTTTATTTGTTCAAACTTTCAAAGCGTCTGCACTCAACTCTCGTACCGTACCGGTGGAACACCGGCACTTCATTACTGCACTGCATTCATCAAAAAAATTTGGAGCTGCGAAATCTGGAAATGCTGTTGCAGTGGCGCATTCATGCGGAGAAAAGCCGTCAAGTTTAAAGCAGACTTCATGCTATGCTTATAAAACTAATTTAAGATACATAAAAAGGCCGCTAAACATAATATTTTAAACAACCTATGTCTTGACATTGGTTTAACTAATATGTCACTAAATGTCAGAGCGATGAAATCTGTGTCAATGTCCGTATAAGCTCTTATATCAATTTCTAGCTTTACGTAAAAGCGCGGGAAATGGAGCTGAGTGTATCTATGTTTTCCAATGCAGCTACTCTTGTCATTAGTTACAACTCATTGGGTGTTGCCATTTACTTTTTCAGTTCTTGGATTGAATCAAAAACTAATTAAATTTTTTTTTTCGCTCAAAAATCCTAGGGGGGTTGGGGGGTATACCCTCTTCAAATTTTATGCCACAAAATTTGAGTAAGATTTTTTTGATAATTTTGGAAATCAAAACTATTTTTTCAATTTAGAAAAACTTTTCTTTGTTGCATTTTCTGGGGGAGCTGCAGCTCCGCAGCTCCTCTGGACGAGCCGCCCCTGAATTGCAGAAATAAAAAATTGCCGTTTCAGATGATTAAAAAAAGCTGTAGTACGACTTGCGGCTAGTCGTTTAAAACCTGCTTTTGCAAAGTCATTGTCAGCGACATGGCCAGCGGTATCGCACGCAGGTGACAGATCCTACGTGACGCGTTTGATCACGGCTGGAGTCGATCGCATTTGACATATATCACAGAAGGCTGCTGATTCAAAGAGCGCAAGCTCACTTCGCAGTCTCTCTCAACTACTGTTTGATTTTTAGTTTAATATAATGTGAAACTAACCTCAGTTATGTGTTATTAATTTTATTTATTATTACAATCAAGCGTGTTATCATTTTGCAGTAATTGTTTTTGTTGTTTGATTATTTATTTCAGTGCTGACGTAAAACTGGCAAACCAAAACAAAAAACGCAGTAAGTTAAAATAAAAGAACACATTAAGCAGCTGAAATCTCAAGGGAGACTGCGAAGTGACTGGTTAAAGTCTTCGAGTCAAGCAGCCAGTAAAAAAGTACTTGCAAAATTTTTGCTCTTGTCTTTGGATATGGCGAGTATTTTATATTTTTTCCGTGAAAAAAGGGCATTGCATTATGTTTTGTCTTGTTTTGAGCTTTGTGAAACAAAACAAGCAGTATGGTGATATTCTTAAAGTTAAGCCAGAAACCACTGAATTGTTAAAAAGTTTTGAAGTTCTTCAGCAACTTTGCTCAAGTACACATAAATCAAAGTTGCGCCCACAAAAATTTATATAATTTAGGGTCAAAGCCAGAATTAACGCAAAAATTTTAAATAGGCAATGCCTCAGAAATAGTTTTAGAAGCAGTAAAATCGCTACTGGATTATGCTCCTCAACGCCTCGAGAATTATTTTATTCCTCACTTAGCGTTCAATTACTTAAAACAGATAAACTTCTGTGTATTAAGACGTAACTTTGTTTGTGGGTACCAAGCTACTCAATGTGTGCACTGTGCAGGCAAGACTTCTTTGGAGGTATGTGCGACAATGGGCAAAGCCTCCACTTTTCATCAAAATCCTCGATTTTCTTTTCAGCTTTTTTCTCGCTGATCATTAACAAATTGTCAATTTTGCTCAAGTTGGTCTTATCCACTTTAGACTTTTGTTGTTGGTGGTGTAACTTGATTCTGTTTTATGCATGATGTTACAGTACGTCATCAACACGCTGAGAATTGCTCTGACAATAACATTGATCTGGCAATGGTTTGATACAGTGTTCCCTCTAGGATTTTGACTTGTGCGAATTAGCCCAAATGATAAATTCATTGAAATTTTTGCCCAAAGATTTTACTACTTTGAGGACCTCTTTTAACAAATTTTTTGCATTAAATTTGCTTTTCCAAGATGCAAGCTACAGTCTTGCATTAAAATATTCAAGTTATTAATTTCTGGTTCAAAATCAGTAAAATTTGCCCAAAAATTTCGCATTTTTCTCAAATTTCTCACTCTCGAGGGAACACTAATTTAATAATTTTATTGTAAATTTTTGTAAAGTGTGGATATATCTGCTTGATTTTATTTTATCTACAGGCAGCGATCAAATCTATCGTCAATTTTCTTATACTACAAATTTCTACATTATCGTTATTTATCTAAACGAAATCCTTATTCAAGGTTAGTGGTGAGACTAATCATGCTTTATGAAGATGAAACTAGAAATTTTAAGTTTAGTTATTATTAGTTATGTCAAATTAAAAAAAAAAAAGAACGAAACTAAATAGCTTTATAATAAAAATATGATTGTAACATTCTACTAGATATCTTAATGCATGCATTTCCGGTTTTCTCGGTAGTAGGTTATAACTTCTTTTCAGCTGATTGAACGTAAATTTTGCTTCCAAAAGAACCCATGGGTTATGATGGAGTTTACAAACTGCTTTTTTAAATATGTGCATGTGATACGATATCTTCACTTCAGCAGCATTCAAGAGAACATTTCGAACGTACTTCAGCTTTCATCTGGATGAATATGCTTTGTTCAATTCAGCATTAGTTTAGTTGAGGCTAGCATAACTGGCATTGGGGTCAACACTCAGTAGAAGACTGTATAGTACAATAATCAAATAAGCAGTGGCTATCTTGCTGTGTGTCATTGCAAGTCACTTCATCAACTTAACGATTTTTTTTCTCATGGCAAAGGAGTTAAACTGGGTTTTTGATCCCTCATAAGCTTCAACGAGCTTTCAAAAAATTGAACACTTTGCGAAAAATTGTAGTCTATTTTCCGGTTAGCACCACGGTAACTCCTACTTGTGAAGCTGAAAGCCGATTTTTAAGGGAAACTTCTCTTTTTTTTTTAAATGTTTTCCTGCTGTGTTTAAGTCGTTTTGCACTGTTATAATTTTCGTCCAGCCTTATCAATTTTCATGATAACTTCGACTGGGTTGATTTCATCAGTGTATCCATTTGGGCTAGGGTAGATTTTTAAATGATGATAATTAGAGGAATCTACGCTGGACTTTATAATTCAGACTACAAAACCTCTTTTCTACCCGGCATTCTAATACTAATAGCCCATGTGATGAAAGTAAAAAGATCTGTTCACTGGGACCCTTATTTTCCAGTATAACTTTATTTGTTTTGTCAAATTAAACATCATTGTTTTAATGTCTTTTTAATTACAGAGTTGTTTTCTTTGAAATTCGAATGACGCTTGAACAATTAACCCGAAGTCGAACAAGTTGCCTTGGTCCGTTTTCTCCTTTGATATCTTTTTGCATATCACTTGTTTGTTTACTGTCACCTAGGGTCACACCCCAATTGGCTGAAATTTAACGATAGCTCTTGATTGTCGATAATAAATGCCTCTATTGTGTCAGCACTAGTTTGCCATATCAGTACAAGTTTTTAAAAATAATCTCAGGATACAATCAAAACTACACTTGATGCAAAAAGTAATAACCTTGTATTTCGTTCTTTATCTTGGAGTTTGTTGTGAAGGTTTTTCAGTTTTGGGTATGTACTGCTGCTTTTAAGCGCTGATGCTTCCCTATTTTTATATTTTTTTTGGCGGAGACAAACGTTCTCTAAGCAAGGCCGATTTGGCAATACCAGAATATGACCTTTGTGGTGGTTTATGCTCTCAGATGATAACAAGACAGAACGGTTTATGTCTGCCGTCCAATGGTTTGACAACATTGAAAACTCCCTCCTTACTCTTTGGTAATTGCTGTTTAAGGAACAATTTGGCTTTTCTGAGTGATAGACTCTCTTTCATGTGATAGATATATGCTCTATTTTTGAGCTTTCACGACTTCTGAAATTGTTTCAGCATTTTTCGTAAAGTTAGCATTCTGACATTGGTTTATCTTTATATAACAGTACCTCTTATTTACTGTATGTATCGGTACCTGACCAACTCTTTCTTGCAAATTCCTTAATTGCTTCACGATTGCCTGATTTCTAAAATATAAAGGCCGGTTTCACAGTATCTTATGCAATGCATCTATACTTTCATCAACCGGGGTAGGAAATAATCAAGATTAGTACCTTGGTTTGACGTTGCGACATAGGATTTTCCCATATGACTTTCACTTGGCATGTAATTTTCTTGTGGGTAGCAAAATACTCTCCAAAAAGGAGTGTTTTCTGAGACAAAGTTTGTCGAATAATCTGAGACCAATGATTATGAAAACTTGGTTGTGGTCTCAAAAGATTCTCCTCGAGTGAACGTGAATACGAAAAATATGAATGTTACAGTGGAAGCCATGGCGACCTGGAAAAACGGCCATGTCAACAAAAACCGAGCGCTTCGACTTATGGCTGACTATAGCTTTGTGTGCGCGTAATCGATACAGCTGTGCAAGGCATCATTTGTGCAGTTTGCACTATACACTTAAGAATGATCAACATTTTAACGCTAAACATTTTAACGTTTAAATACTAAACACTAAATTTTCTAAGGTAAACAAAACACTAAAATTTCTAAGGTAAACAAAAGTCTCATGTATTAAATATTAAGCAAAGTGGTTGCGTATGTTGCCAAAATTTTGGCCAATACGACAGTATACGCTCATTAACACACAAAAAGTTACAATGTTACAGTAATTCATAATCTGCATTAAAGTGTCGTAACAATGTTTATTAAAAATACTGATATACAGATAAGCACTATTGCAGACTAACCAGAAAATAGTTAGTTGTTGGAATACCATACCACTACAGTTTAAGAAAGCTTTAAAATCTTTAAGCCAGGCTCCTTACTACTACATGGAGTGCAAAACACCGAATAATTTTTTAACAATATATTGCACAATATAGCACAGTGTTTTTTTGAAACACAGAAGCTGCACCTTACTGAAATTAATAAAAACATGTCAACAAAAAATTTTCGGCATCCCGCATCTAAAACTTGCATGAAGAAAATCACACAAAATATGCACCACTGCACTAGACAGTCTTGTGAAAGAGTGAGTGACCCTCTATTAAGAGCATCAAAATACCATCCAAACTTTTGGTAATAAAACAAGTAGTCATTTTCTTTCACCACACCACCCTTATTTTGTGCATACCCAGCAATGTATATTAAGGATAACAACGTCTCTTCTTTCACACTTGCTTCTAATACATGCAAAATATCGAAGACTTCACATTCTTTGTCGTTCAACAAACGGGAGCACTTATCACATCGATGGCCATCATCTTGGACACTGCTGTCTTGTGGCAGATCTGCTCCAAGCTGCAGGAAGAGTTTAGCATGCAGAATGTTGACTTTTTCAATAACCACCTGTGCCGTTATAAAATAAGTTCCTCCTGAACCTTGTCGCAATTTTCCAAATGTCTTTTCCAAAGGATCGGTTGAAAACGATCCGACCATCACATATTCATTGCCTTTGGAGAGCAAATGCTTTACTATACCAACTGCACCGCGGCATATATGCGACAAGAACTTTGAAGTATCATGGGTCAACGAGCAAACACGAGGACTTTCTTTCGGCTTCATTTCATCAGCCATGATAGCAACTTTCAACAAAAATTGTAATCAGGGGTCATCAGGCATTCTTATTACAGCTCTCAACGGATCATTGTGCTCTTGGTCTTCTCGTGGACTGCGAACATTGAATATTTTCCATAACTTTACTACACGTTGTGGTCCCTTAAACAGCGGTATTGTCAATTACTGGATGAGTTTCCAGTTCTGAAATCGTATCTTCACAAAACACACGCAAACATGTTTGAACGCTCTGTCGCTCAGTAGGCTTTGGTGATACTACTGCATCTTTGGTTAATTTTGATAATTTCAAGAGGAGTTGCTTTCTGCCTGCCGCAGATTTTTGAGATCACTCCATTTTGCTACTTGAGTAATTCCATTAAATGTATATTCCAACTGTTGTGTTTTTTCTGTTAGCCAATTATTCCTGATGCACTTTACAACATGCACATAGTCAAATAAAAGATAAATATTAGACTTCTTGATCAATCACGGTACGCCATGATCATTTCCACTGCTGACACTTAAAGATGCAAAGCATTTCTGGTTTGTTTTGTGTCCATCAGCTACAATGGCAATTACTTTATTTGTGGCATCACTTTCAATCGCTTCCACAATTTTGTTTCCCTCATCACATAAAAACTTAGCAGTCAAGTTTTTCATCAGATAAATTTTGTGAATAAATTCTGGGCCTCCAAATAAACATTTCACCATAACTGCTAGCACTGTTTTTGCGAGTTTGTCTGGGGAGTCAACAGCCTTGCCAAATATAGTTTCTCCATGGTAAGTCAGAGCAGATTTGATGTCTATTTCGTCCCACAATATGACACATTTTCGTTGCCTCGCAGGAAGCTTACAAAATATGTCCAACAAAAATTTTGTTTCGTCAATTTTACTAATTTTTGAAGTCATTCTTGTTAAGGTGCGGATTAGGGTGATGCAGTTGCCCCACAAAAATATTCTTTTTCAGTAAAACTGCTGAACCTTTGTCAGGTACTGTGGTTTGATGATAAAAACACCTCTGTAAAGTTTGGTAGAGTTTGGTCAATGTTTCAGTTAGGCAGAGGGACAAGCTCTCACAAGTTACCATGTTTCAATGCCATATCCAAGAACTGGGCTTTGCAGCTTCTTTGGTGGGTGTGCAGAATGCTGGAATGAGCAAGTTAACTTTTGCAAAGTGAGGCTCTTGATTGCTTTGGTCTGCTGAACTGTTCAAATAACCCTTGTTTTGTCACAATATAATTTTGACGTCATAATTGATATTCTAAGCTAAGGTAGAGGAAGCTATTAAGGCCCATTAACTTTCAAATGCGCATAACTCCGCAAGTGATGAATATTATACAAATTTTGTTTGATCGTTCAAATGTGTGCATCTGAGACTTCATTTCATCCAATTTTTAGCTATGTCACTATCATGAATTTTGTATAATTAACAAAATAAAAAAATAAAAATTCGGGCTTTATTACCTTCATAGGAAGGTAATAAGGCCCATCATAAAACAGTTGATACTGATCCAGTAAATGTTTAGTTATGCTCCACAAGCACATCGGCATTATATTTTAATAGAATAAGAAGCCACTGTGTTCTTAATATGACGAAATTCTCTTCATAAAACCTACCGTACCCAAGAGAATTGAAGTAGGTGGTGTTCAATTCTCCTAACTGACCAACTAAACAAACAAACTCCTTATTTAGCCTACACTCGAGTGTAATTAGACACTTTCTTTTATTAACAGATTTAAGAATATGTTTAAGGATTATGCTGCCAGAATCAATAACTGGACATTTATCCAACTGTCTACTACACACCAAACCAAAATTTAAATGCTGTCCGCTGTTTTAGTGTGTAGGGAGGTTTGTTCTGTCTATGCTGTTGTACTGATACCTACCAGTAGGTTGCCTAAGCCTTTCTCAACCGTAAAACGTAAACTTGATCTTTTTTTCCTGCACAACTGATTCTACCTGTTTTAAATGACGTATTTTGATGCTTTACAAGCAGGCAACTCAGCCAAAAATGTCAATGAAAAGGCTAGTTTTTAACATTTTCAAAATTTAAGTTTGCCCCATCGTGCGGCGAAACAACAGTTTATTTTCGAGAAAAAACTTTATTTTAATTAAAAATCTTAAAGGTAATCGCCAAATGCAATACGCTAAACAGCAAATCTTTCTATCACAGATTCAGCATCTAAGTATTTTTGCACGTGTGAATAAAAAAAAAATGGGCCTTATTAGCAGCATTATGCAAATTTCAATATGTTATTATCAATCACCTTCACAAAAGAAAAAAATAACAAAAGTATATGAACACTCCACTAAAAGCATTACTCTTGCCGACTGTATCGAAAAATTGTAAGAAAAAAACATGAAATTAGAGATATTGATCGTCAAAGCCATTGTAAAATTAGAACAACATGAGTTTTTAGTCCCCCCAAATTTTAAGTTTCTGTGGTTAACTTGTTTTACCAGATAAAACAATCAATTTATTCATACAAACTTGCCTTCATAACAGCTTCAAAAAAACGCGTCAAAGTTGATCGTATTATGCTTGTGTTAGAAGATATCGCCAGTGGGCCTTATTACCTGCAGGGCCTTATTTGCTGCAGGTACCTTACTAAAGTTTGAATGATTTGTTGACTAAAGTTGCATACATAATTGATATTCTAAGCTAATAAAGTTTGAATGATACTAAAGTCCCCTTGTTTTGTCACAAGCAATGATTTGTTGCTGTTTAACACACTATTGGACTACAAGTCCATAGATGATATATGTGGAAGTGATGCTATTGAAGCATTTACTCTGCACATGTGATATTTGACTGAAGAACTTGTACCTTTGGCATTGTTCAGTAGTAGTTTGATTCTCGCACCAAACAGAAAATGGTTGAAAAACTGAAAACACTACCTAAAAAAGTCTGCATCAAGCGATTTGGTCATGGATATGGAAAACCATCTTTCCTCAAATCAATGATGTAGTGAGAAAGCAAGATCTGTCACACTTCATTGGAGAAGACTCCTGGTCTTTGTTTAGTCATCATTATCATCATCGTTTCACTCCAGAGTGGTAGGATTTTTTTCTTGTTCTGGAGCCCAGCGAGTCATCTCTGCACGCAAAGGTCAGCCGGTTTTTGCAGCCAAGTTTCCAGAAATCGCGGTCTTGTGCATCTATTCTTTTCAACTCCCTTTTAACCTTATCTTCCTACAGTACCTCTACCACCTATTTTTAGGTCTTCCCTTTTTTGAGCCATCCATTTGAAAATGCAGAGCATTTGCTGGTCCTCTGTTTTCATCCATTCTCTCCACATGCCCTAGCCAACGCAACCTTTGCCCTCGCATGAATTCTTTCATTTCATCCACACCAGTTAATTCGCGAACTTTCTCATTGGTTATTTTGTCCTTCAAGGTCTTCCCACATATCAAGTGAAGCATCCTCATTTCTGTTGTATCAGTCTTCTTTCATCTTCTTTTTTCAAAGCCCAGCATTCACCCCCGTAGGTAAGAGCGCTTTTGTATAAGGCCCCCCTAATCTTTAGCGACATGTATTTGTTGCCTAAAACACGTGAGACTTCTTTGAATTTCATCCAACCAGATCTTATCCTTAAACGCACAGCTTCTTGAGCTCCTCCCTCCGTGCTAAGCACATCGCCTAGATGTGCAAACTTATCCACAATCTCGATGTTGTCTTCATCTGACGTAATATTTTCTCCCATACTTGTAGCCACCAAACCTAGGCATCTTTTACAGACAAAGCCATTTATGCTTGCTACCTTTCCTTGAATTCCAGAACACTTTTTGTGCACCCAACGTTGACATTTTGTACCTAGTAAAGAATTCCTTCCCACTCCGCTTCCACACACCGAACAGGGAAACTTTCGGGTTTGCATTCTCACTACTTGTTCGCCTGTATAGAATCCCTTCGTTTTTGAAAGAACTGGTCTTTGTTGAGTATGGCAGGCATTGACACAAGCTTTTTTGAGGAATCGGCTGATTTATGGAAGGACAATAAAACCTTTAATAACAGCATAGAGATTATCTCAAGCCTGGCTGTTGTTAATGACGGTGCTGAAAGGGGGGTTAGCAACAGAGTTTATTTTTGTTCGAAAACATACATCCTCAAGCAAACGAGCAACAACTTTCAGTACAAGATAAAACTAACTGACTAACAACAGATTTGCACGGCCAAAAAGGAGGGCAATCTGCAGAATATCTTGCTAGTGGTCGAAAATGAAAGGAACATCATCCCAAATCATCAAAAGGGACGAAGTCAGTCGAAGTGCTGATTTATGAAATTGTAGCTGATGCATACCTGAATACATTGTCAACTGTTTTTTTGATTTCTTCATTTTTATCCTCCTGTCACGAGAAAGCGGCGGAGGCGCTATGCATGGGACGAATTCAGACTCGCTTAAGATTTGCCCTTATTTCCGAGTTTTCCGCTTGAATTTTGCCTCTGACTTCTTCAATTTGATGCTTGTCAGATTCCACCAAGCAGAGATAATTGTGAAGCATCTTATGCAAGGACGCAACAACGAGGCTTGGGTGGGAGTTGAACCATCAACCTTGCGATCTTGGCCTTCGTAAAAACAACCACTCGGCCACGCTGCCCAAAATTTTTAATTTATTCTTGAGTTGAAATTGAGTGCTGCATGTATTTACAATCTATAGGCTGGAAAATTTATCATGCGGGTATGTCCTTCAATTCCACTTACTTTTTAGCTTATAGTGAATCAAAAATTATGTTAAAAGTAAAAAAAATGGAAACCCTGCTGGCAAAAAAAAAGACGTTTCATCAGCCTAACCTACACTTTGATAAAATTCAACCTAATTGCTTTAAATACCTTGCTTTTAAGTTTAGATAATACAAAAAAAATCTATGTGACTGGCAAAAAAATGGAAACCTTGCTGGCAGTACAAAGATGTTCCTTCTGCCTAACCTAAATGTTGATAAAATTCAACCAAATTTTGCAGAGAGGCTTTTATCACCAAACCACAGTACCTGACAAAGATTCAGTGTCATTTCATAACATTGGGGCAACTGCATCACGCTAGTGCGGATGCTGGGAAGTTGGTAATCCTGAGCAATACGCAAATACAATGCTCTTGATGTCGAAAAATATTCAAAAGCTCTTACAGTCATTTCCATGGAATACAATTTCTCTTTCCCGCTGTTTCTGTCAGTCACTGACAATTGCTCAAGCAAAATTTTTGTTTTGTGAGTGACTTCTTTCCTTGACAAAAAGCGAACAATTTCGTTCAGTGCTGACTACGTTTTACAAAGGTTTGTTGTCACTGATTGAACACGGCATGGAGAGCCCAAAAAGTAACTCGTAAAAGTGAAATCGTTTTTGATTTTTATTACAAATTGAGGTATTCTACAATTTAGAGTATTTAACTGTACGACGAGGCAGCCACTTGAATCTGTATATGCTGTTAAAGAAGGAAAATTTGTTTTAATTTTATCTATCAGTTTTAATGAATTCCTCCATCTCGTCTGGGTAGCGGTTTCGAACTTCTGAAAAAGTTCGGTTTGTTTTGCAAGAAGTGCTTAATTTAGAGAACAGGCAACTAGAAGGAATTCCGGGAAAAATAGAGGGTGGATTTTTTGGTCTCATCTTGCCATGGACTTTTATCATCTCTGCTTGGTTTGGCCAATGCTTTCCACACTCTGCAGTATACTTCGAGACAACTAAGTTGGCTCTTGGGATGACAGAAATCCATTTTTTCTTTTCTTCCTCATCTTGTGGCAGTTTGTATATAGGTACTCTTCCACTACTAGAATCGTAGTTTCCTTTACAAAGAGGTACACAACACTTAAGGACCATTTAAGTTTATGCAATAGCCTTTTCTCTGCAAAAATAAAGTATTGTTAGCTTTAGGAGCTTATGTACAGTATACTGTAATTACCGTATGCTATACAAGGCCGCAGCCATTACTAGTATCTATAATTTATATTGTAGCTTGGAATAATTTCTAAAAATTTTGTTGCTGTATGATATCGTCATTCTAGCTTGCTGAACCTGGTCCGCGGTACGTACTATAAGTTATGCATTTGCAAGTTCAAACTAAGTAAGAAATATTGAAACTTAGTAACTGAAACCTTATTTTTGTATCAAGCTTGCAATCTAAGATCCTATTACATATTACCGTCACTGTTGCTATCTCAGCTAATTTCAGTCATAAAAGCTCCCTTACTATCTCATATGTTACTGTCTGCGTATCAGAAGCACTGAAGTTGTTTTACTGCGCAAATCGAAAAAACGCATTTAATGACTTCGGGGATGAAACATTATGATGTAAATACTGTAGCTACTGTATATCCGATAATTACACCGTAGTTAGTACATAATTTAATGTACTATGCAAGCACTGCATTTTATGTCGCTGCTACTTAGCTGCTAAGTTACCTTTACTACAAGTTGGTTGTTGCTGTCACCAGTACTCGTCTCAAATGCAGACTTTTTGTTGCAACAACAGTGTCTTGTGACTGACCTAATTAGATTTGTCTCCTGTAGAAAATTTCTATCCGCCTTCAGTCGAAGCGCTCGCTTTTTGTTTCCATGGCCGTTTTTCCAGGTCGCCATAGTGGAAGCACATAAATTGTTGCTTAGTTAAGAGATAAATCATAGTCTACTACATGGTTGAGCAACTACAGTCGCACTCAAAAGTTTAAGACCACATAAATAAAACTTGATTTTTGTTGAAAGATGAAAAAATTCGGGTTAATGTTGTGTCACATTAGCTTTTTATGTTACATGAGCATTAAGTGATGCTTTTGAAGCCTAAATCATAAGATTTGTTGGAGTGCGGATTGGCTTACGCTGTAGCGCGATACTGAGTCTTGATCTCAAGTTAGCACACCGATGTAAGAGCCAGAAAGAGAGTGGTATATTTTTAGCAAGCACGCGAATTTAAAAGGATGCAAAACACAGGCATTGCCACGTTGGATTGCTGGAAATCACACCTTTTATTTCGGAAAAACCTGCCTGTTCCAGGACGGAGGAGGAGATGATAAAAAATAAACGGAAAACATGTGAAAGGACAGGAAAAAGATAAAAATCACACTATCGATGAAACATGTTGAGAAACAGCCAGATTTCGTATGGGAAATAGATTGCACAACGTCCGTCAACGTCCAACGAGCATGTAATCGCCACAGATTTTTTGTTAATTTCTGGTTTTTGAAGCAAAAACAGGGGATTATCAGTTGCAGAAAGGGCAAAAATTGTTACTTTAAACGAAGAGGGGTTCTTGGGAAGACTAATTTCGAAAAAACTAAAACTTAGCAAAACAGAGATTCATCAAACAACTAGAAAATTTCGAAATTTTGTGAGTTTTCCGGACTTGCACGGGTCTGCAAATCTCAGGGTTACCTCCCAAAGAAATGGTCACCTGATAAAATGTATGGTAGTGTGTTCACTTACCAGTTCAAGCAAAAAAATTGGGTCAGCCTTGTTGCTCAAAGGTACAGTTGCTACAGAGTTTCAATTTTCTTGCTTTAACTGATTAGTGAACGCACTACCATCTATTTTATTAGATGACATCCCTTTGGCAGGTAACCATCCCTCTGCAAGTCCTGAAAAGTCACAAAATTTCGAAATTTTCCAGTTGTTTGATGAATCTCTGTTTTGCTAAGTTTTAGTTTGCAGCACTTGAGTACAGTTGCGATAGCAACGCAATTTTTGTATTACACACTAACTGATACCGGTACACACAATGGCTCGTTATCCTAGGTTTTAACGTCATGCGTCGCTTTGTTGCATTAGCTTCAACACTGAGTAACTGAGAAAATGTTCGAAGTAGGCTACCTTTTTTTTCAAAAACTTATGTAAATTGCAGATTATAAAACATATTTAATTAATAAAGAAATTGTAAAATGGTCAGATGCGGCGTCCTTTAAAGTGTTGACGCAATCAAACGTCATCATATGGTGCATTGGACGGCGGAGCTTATTTCGCTGGTTCAATACCCGTCTAGGTCGTCTTGCATGATGTATGCACTTCAATCAAAAACATAAGCTGAAATCATGCGGTTTTTAAGATGAATTCGATTCCTCTTTGAGTCAGTCTGCAAACAGGTCTACTGAGATATTTAAGATGCAGGGATTTCAAGACAAAAATAGTATCAGTATTTTTGCGGAAAGTAATAGTACCGACTTATATCAAGCAGTGATGATCTGTCCTTCGTTTGAAAGAGATGACAACTGGAGAAGTACCTAAGATTTTTGTGTTGAAGGACTACTGTGCTGAAACGTTGCAACTTTCGAGGTAGGTGCAGCATTATAGTGTGCTACTGTGTTATAAGCATTATGTATAAAAGATTTAAAAAACTGCTGAGATTGCGCCGTATATTTATTGCATCACTGCTTGTTTTGAGCGGAGTGAAAATTTATTTATTGTGAGGTTATAGTAGCCTTCGAAACTTTCCAGAGTAGGCTAGGAGGTGAATTTGTGTTTGCAAGCCCCGTAACTTGAGCTTAGCTGTCAATATCAGCGCTCGTGTGCAGTGATCCCATCAAATGTTTTTTCATATGTGGGCTCTACTACACTTGAGGGATCTGTACCTATCAGCACAACCGCGTTAAAACTTCTGAATTTTCTGATGCTAATTTAGCGATGGCGTTCAGGTTTCAAGTTGATCTGAACATTTAACGCCGGTTCTGAGCAATCGGAAACACTTAATTACCCAGAGTGTTGTTGAATTTTCTGCAGTTTCTTTTAAACCCAAAAAATTATTTTCGTTGGCTGTGCTGCTGATCATGTGCTTTGTACATAAGCTAGTAATAGCTTAGCACCACGTGCAGCAACCAATTTACCACCATGACTTCTCGCTTGCCACTTTTGTCAATGCTGGTAGTTTAACGATACCTTCAACATTTTCTTCTGCTGCAGATGCCGGGCAGCATATTTCGGAATGGTTGCACAGAAAATTTCCACTTTGCTCTTCGGCGATGTGATTGGCTAGAGCAGTTGGGCGAGTATGCTGTGAGTAATAAAAATTTTTGTTTATTCTATTACCACCTCTTACCCTTTTCCGAATTACACGTTAAAGAACTATACGTTGAAGAAACCAAGTTCGTTGAAAATAAAATATATACCTAGAGCAGCGTGAAACTTAGACCCTAGGAGTAGCAGCCCAGTGTAGCAACTATTATGCCACGTTGCAGCTGTCAATTTTTCTACTTATAGTCATTTCGGTCTAGCCCTATCATTCTCCTCACAAATGCTTTATCCAATCAGATCGGTGGAGAGCAAAGCAGGAACAAATTTTCTTAGCAACCATTTCGAATTATGTTGCTGGGAAAGGTGCTGAAGCCGCTTTGCAAAACATTTTTTCAAGACTGGAAATATGGAACGACCCAGATTTCGATTCCAAAAACGAATACCAATAATTCTTTCTTCCTTGCGATTACAGTATCTAAATTCATAGTAGCCTCCCCGTGCCACTCTCATCTAAAATGTTACTACTCCCTCACCGGATAAGTAGTCCTGCAAATCAGAAGAGGCACAGTCATACTCCAAGGAGAAGTCGAGTACTTTCTTTACCGTGCCGATAAGATTCACGTCCAATTTGTTTCGTGGCGAAATGTCTTTTTTCTCCAAGAATTTGAAGTTGGAGGACGTTCTGGAAAGAAATGCATATATAATTGCATAACACCTGCCTAATCTATGTGACTTTGAACAAGTGCTTTGTTTAACCAAAGTTTTCTGTTTCACTAGCATGTAAAATATACAGGTTGTTTCAAAAAATTTGAAACCATTTTGCACTCAAATAACTTTGCTAATTTTTGTTTAAACAAAGAACATAGTCAATTAAAACATTGAGGCGGATCTTTGCTGAGCAGTTTGAAAGAAGTGCATTTGGAAAAGTGCCCGACAAAAAGAAAACTTGCAGATGGCATAAAAAGTTTAAGGAAGAAGGTTGCTTGTGCAGAGTAAAAGGATCTGGCCGAAAGTCAATGTCAGAAGAAACAGTAGCTAAAATTTGCCAAAAAGTTGTGAACAGTCCAAAAATGTCCATACGAGTTGCAGTTTGTAGGGTCTCATTTGTAATCGTTTCCGTATAACACGCCAAACTGTTGTTGCTGGAATTTGAGTTTCAAAACTAGTCCTTATGGACTTTTTTGGACTGTTTACAACTTTTTAGCGAATGTTATCTAGGCTGTACCGTTTCTTGTGACATTGACTTTCGGCCAGATATTTTAGCTCTGCACAAGCAACCTTCTTCCTTAAACTTTTTATGCAATCTCCAGGTTTGTTTTTGTCGGGCGCTTTTCCAGATGCTTTTCTTTCAAATCGCTCGGTAAAGATCCGCCTCGCTGTTTTAATTGACTGTGTTCTACCACATTCCAGTACACAAAACGCTGTTTCTACGCTGGTAAAGGGCATTTTATTTCATAAATTCCTAAACACCTAAAGATTGAAAGGTAAGAATTTATATTATTTCTGGACATCCTGTTAAAATTTGATATAGTTTAAACAAAAATTAGCGAAGTTATTTGGGTGCAAAATGGTGTCAAATTTTTTGAAACACGCTGTATATTAAAACATACACAGCAAAGTGCCTTTACTAAACGTCTTAAATTCCTTCAAAGAACCTGTAAAATAGTCATAGTGCTGGTTGTAGTGCTAGATCTATCATGTACAGAATTTACTTCCAGCAAAAACGAAAGCATTTAAAAAATCATTTCATCAGAAATTGCTCTGCTAGCGCCACTATTCTGCTTTTCCTAGCTTCACAGGAAATCGATCACCCATGCAATGTTCTACTTTGATTATTATTACACTAACATAGCTATATTTTTTTAAAATTTTGCTGTCAATTACTAAATTATACGAGTAAAAGCTCTTCGTATTTTCTTCCTTGTATGTGTGGGTCAATAAACTTCATAAAACTGTTTAAGCTCCAAGGAGTACTTCTTACACTTCCACCACTTGCCCCAGAGCAGACCGAATTAATCTGGTTCTTCTTCCTTTTGTACTTCTTTTTTAGTCGCTTCCACACTACTTAGCATAATTCTTCTGCCTCTGGGTATCTTGAGCATGATCTACCAAGGTCAGGATGTACCTATGCCCCTTGGCGCTAACCGGTGCTGTAGGTCCACTAGTCTATTACTACTTTCGTGAAAGGTTAATCAATAGCTACATTGTAGCCAAGTATGGTAAAACTAACTTTAAAACCAATTTTGGCTCGTTGCCGATTGAAATACACCAGCAACCGACACTTAGTGGTACAAAAATTTAAAACAATGTTGTAACTTCTGAACTACATGAAGAAAGCTGATTTTGGTGTCAAACGCAGCAGAATTATTAAGTTTAACATTTTGCGCTATTTTACTTAGAAAAAACGTTATTTTTAAAAATCACAATATGTGCAATACTTTAGTTCCAAACAGGCCTTTTCTCAGAACTACGGATGCAAAAATCTATTTTTATGTAAGAAAAATTTGTTTGTGAAAAATCGACTCTTGCTCACAACTTTGCTACGCTGAGTACTAATTTACAGTTTGCCATGGAACCAACTGTTTAACCAGTCAAGTTCAGATAATTAGTTATTACTAGTGTTGGAAAGAGTCGCTGGAATTCGAGTCCGAGTTGAGTCTATGATGTTAAGTCCCGAGTCGAGTTCGAGTCTTTTCGTGCAACGACTCGAGTCTTGTCGAGTCAGTCTCAAAAGTACTAGGCCAATAAAGTTGTTAAAAATTTTAACTTGCCGCAACTTTCACACACAATTTTACTATGAAGCAATTACGCAACATAGACCTATACTGTAAATTAATATGCTCGTAATGTAGAAAAGCACTGAATTTTTCTTTTTCTAGCAATGCAATAGCTATAAACACACAACTTAGATGCCAAAAGCAGATAATGCAAAAAACTGTGAAAAAGTATGACGTATTAGCACTTAAGCAGATGAAACAAGCCGATATTTTTGAAGTTTTGAAAACTGGTTTACTGTCATTAGTCGCTACATTCAACTACAATAAATTTTAGGATTGTATTCGGGATATTACGCTTAAAAAAATCCCCATAGCTACCCAAATTAATTTATCCAAAGTAGTCACAAGCTATTACAAATTGCAAAAAACATACACAATCTACAAAAAAACTCATATCCGTTACACTTTTACCAGTGCAAATCGTCATAGAAAAGAGCTTTACGCAGCATTAATCTCAAGCATACAAAACTACAGCAATTTGATGTGGGTCTGGAATAGGTCAAACCCGGCAAAACAGTTTCTAGTTTTCTAGTAAGCCTTGCATGTCAGATCAAGAAAAGTCTAATGTTCATGTTTTTTGGAATCAGTGTTCTGAGCTAGAGCTATTGTTACATTTTAAATCTGACAATAACCGTCCACTCAAGTTGGACCGATGCGGTCTCAAAAACAGTCCTCCCCTACTAAACACTCGCTCTGCCGGAGCGCTTGAAGCCGAAATCGCCAAAACCGTGATAGCCAGTGAATGCATTAAATTCAGCTTGCTCTTGTTATTATGCCAAAACTGGAGACAGCTAATTTGCTTTTCCTGAATCATTTCGCAGTAACATGACAACTGCAAGGTAGCCAATTTTAAATGGCCATCACTGGTACGTTTTTTGCAATTGGAAAACAGTTAGCTGGTCGTAACCTGGTTGGCGTCGTCATCGCTATCTGCACTAGCGCTGTTACTTTTGCTTCCAGTAGAAAAGCCCAAAGATTCAGCTTCGAAGATTATCAGTTCAAAGAAAAAAGAAATGTGATAGAATTAAACGCTGAAGCATTTATCTTAAACATTGGTTGAATTAAAATATACCGGTAATTGCAATCCGTCTACTGGGTAAGAATATAATTTAGCCTCCTCAACCTTGGCACTACAAAATCTCCGTAGTTTTAAAAGCACCTAAAAATTTTGAATGCCAACGTCTTACTCGTGACAATGCAAATCGATTTACACTACTTTATCCTACCACAAATTCACAAAAAATTACCTTCATCAGATAGGTAATAAGTATAGTTGAAAAACCACGACTCTCCTTGACAGCACAAACAGGTTTGGTATTCAGTGATAACAGAACACCTTTTCATAATTAACGTGAAGTGCGATAAAAAAATAATGAGAGAAAAGCATGGAATACCATTATTTTTGGTTTTCATCCAGAGCTTCTTTTTGTCCCGTGCAGTCACATCAATTAACCATTAATAGCCAAATGAGGGGTCCAAGCAATTACCATGCCTAAATATACGCTAAATTGCATTTCGTAGTTGAGTTATCTTAGTAAAGGTACACTAGGCTTTCTGCCTGCTTACTCAGCAAAGATTGATTCACAACTTTTAAACTAAATATCTAATGATAACGTATATATATATATATAATTATGAGTATTACGTTCCCATGCCTTGTGCATGGTTGAGCACTCTCACCTGGGGCCTCCTGTCGTAGCATTGCGCAATGCTCATCGCTTATGCGATTTGAGCACTTTGGCAGGGGTGGAGGTTTTTTATTTTGTGGTACCATAAACAAAAAATTTCTGAAGTTCCTTAAATTTGATTTTGAGGTTCTTCACCCCAGACTACTCTGAGCTCCTCTGATAAGACCTAACAAGGTCGAAACAGTGGGCAGTTACTTTTTTATCCGGATAGCGCTCATCTGGGGTTTGCTTTGAAAAGTTTTTGAAGGAAGAAAAGGTGATTGTTATGAAAAAGAGGATTATTGACATGCGATAATGTCATAAAATGCGTCGTATGATTGGTAAGTGCACCAGAAAGAAATGGGTTGGAAGCGAAATCAACATAAATGCTGGCGGATAAAATTAAAGCAAAAATGAAAAATGCATCACGAAGTTTAAAAAAATCGAAAAAAAAAACAATAATTAACAATTGGCAAAAACAACAAACAGCAAAAACCGTTAGTGGATTCTTCTTAGTTTGAACTTGTTTCGATGGCGGCGTTTATTAAGAATTTCTCCTCTGGCGTTGAGTATGTTGGTGGGATCCTCTTTGATTATAACAGCTTTTTCTGTGAGACATAAACTGCAAGTTCTTCCTTTACAAAAATTTTCTGAAACTGATGCGACTATTTTCCAGGTTATATTAAAGTCTGTATTTGATTCCTTGAGTTTCCAGATAAATTGTGAAAGAGCTGTGACGTGGCGATGGGTGACGTTTTTGAAGGATTGCTTGTGGTTGTTATATCTAGTTTTGAAAGTAGTTTCGCAGCTTCCGATGAAAGATTTTGACAGAAGGTTAGTGCGTACCGTTGCTTGATACACCACACGTTTTTGCAAACATTTACCATTCAAAGGGCAAGTTTCTTTTTGACGACAATTGCAACTTTTTTCAGCGGGATTGTTATTTCGAGTCAGGCTTTTTGGTTGTGATGACGTGCTATTTCTGATGGGAGAGGAATTGATGGAAAGGAGCTTTTTATTTTGTTGATTGATTACAGCTTTCATATTGGACATGCAGGAGTAACTGATTTTAAGGTTATTTTTATTGAAAGTTTTGTGGTACCGATGTGCAGGAGGAAAATGCTTGCAAACCAATTTCAAAAAGTTTTTTCCAATGTTTGTGGACACGTGCATACTGAAAGGGGGGTTAAACCAAATTATATTTCTGGATCTTTTTCGCTTCTGTGTGGGAGAATCGGATGGAGGAGAGAAAGAGAGTGAATTGCTGAAACCGCATTTTTTTAGCGCTTCTTCATAGGAAAATTTCGCGCTAGTGAACTTGCCCTCATCACTTGATACGTTAGAAAGTCTTGCCTGTATCATTTGTGGTAATTATTTAAGAATAGAAGGTGGATGATTGGATTGTCGGTTTATATACGAAAGATCACTATTTGGTTTGCGGTAGGGAAAATGTTTACTCCGTGTAAGGTCCAAGGTCACATCTAGAAAATCGGTTTGTGTCAAGTTGGCTTCAATTGTGATGTTTAACCCATTATCCTTAAAGATTTTTGTAATTCTTTTTCTCATTCGTTCTGTTTGCGGGCCTGAGGTTTTCTCGTAGCAAGCTAGCCCGTCATCTCTATATAAGCCGATGGAGCTTGATATACATTCTTTTTTAAGTAAATATAGCAGATACAGTCCGACTAACTCGCAAATCTCCGCTCCGTCAAAACTACCCATTGTTACATCAAAATCAGAATCATGCTGTTTTGCCCACACATCTTGCTTATCGAACAAAAACGATTTACGACAATGCATTATAATATCTTCGTATTCAGGTGGAATATCAATAAAGCACTTCGCAAACTTGAGAGCATTAAGCAGTAGTTTCTTAGTAATAGATGGATAGAAATCAACTATATCAAATTTTAAAAAACAATGCTTGCTTTTGTTGTCAATTTCCTCGAACCAATTAATTACCTCTGAAGTGTTTCTCCATTGAATTGACTCAGTTTTTTTGCGAAGTTCAGAATTTATGTCATCGAGGATTTTTTTGCTAATTTTTCCGATTTGCGACTTTGCAGGATTTATCAGTCTACATTTCGGATGGCTTTGAAAACCATCTTTGTGATCTTTTAGAGTAATAAAAGCGCTTTTCTCAGCGTACCCTTCAATACGATCATCCAGTTTTAAAGACTTAGCAATATCTTTAGCTTCTCGGTTTACCTGAAGAACAGCATCTTTTTCTGATATTTTGTAGGTTTTTGTGATGCTTTCTGTTAAAAGTTTATCGTATTGTTGAGGCGTCAACTTATATAAATTGGTGGTTTTATCAGCGGCAATAAGGAGATCCTCTGAACGTTTAACGT